>BMAW01122022.1:37865-70413 GCA_019974015.1 Nephila pilipes | reverse complement strand
AGTTCGTATATTCAGCCTCTAAACATTTGTAACATAGATGCTAGGGTTTATATACATCAGTTAAATTTTATTAGAGACTTCTAAAGTGGCTTTTCATCTTAGCTGAAAACTATCAGCCTTTTTAGTATTGAAAATACCATGAGGGAAATGGTATTTTTAAGAATTTATATGACTCGTTGTCATATATTGCGCTACCTATTAAACCACAAGTAACAAGGTAGAAAACAAACATTAAAATATACATATGTTCGTGTTACGATGCTTATAAATGAATTAGACAAAATGAACAAAACATTAGCAGATTTAGAATTTTGACAGTTATTCTCGGGGACTCGGCAGTGTTGAAAGAACAAAATAAAATTAGATATTTTGAATTATTTTCTTGAGTATAAAATGTTTATGTTACTTACTATTTTAAATAGTTTAAATTTAAGTAGCATTTAAGCGACAAAATAAAGGGTTTAACTGAAACATCCTGGACCTCGGGTTGTATCCGCTTTGAGAATTGTGAGACTTTTCAACGCAAAAAAAATTGTGACCGTATCCTTTTACCTGTCCCTGCTCTCATCTTAAAGTTTATTCAGATCACAAGATCTAAATTTTCAACTTCAGTTCAAGCACAGCAAAATTAACTAAAATAGTCAATTGCATCCGAATTAGCTTTTAACAAACCTCAAATAAAGGGGACAACAGTTAATTCCCTATCCTCGAGTATTAACATCTTCTATAATTTATCAAAGAATACGCTTACCGGGAAACGCTGAGAGTACCTCCTTCAATTGCTCTGACAGTATGAGTCCTAATATTACCAAATCCGATATACACATTAAAAGACTTCGGTGCGTAATCCACTAACACCTTTTTTTTTAATAACTGTAAACTTATTCTTATTCTCATCTCTAATCTTTCCGCCCCTCTACTCTTTCTCACTACGCTTCAGTTTATGTATGAACTTTGCTTTGCATAATTGGAAGTTGAGTTGTTTGAATCAAGTTGCGTCAAGGGAATGTCCATTAGGACAGATGAAGGGGAGTAAGCTTCCTATCGTTTCAAAATAATACACTACCTTTTTAAATAATTAATTATTCAGTTGTGACGCAGAAAAGGAGTGTAAAGACCTTCAAATGGCAGAAGAAAGGCTGCCACTTGTAAGACACTTAAAGTGGCAGCGGCTAATGTGCTGTAAATTTCATACAAATTCTTTTAAAAACAGGGTGTTTTAGGGGGAGATACAGTAGAGAAAAACGAACAAAAGATTGATATTTTTAAACATAGATGAAAAGCAATACATTATACATCTATCGCTATCAATTATTTCTTATCCTTCAAATTGTATTTTCCCCCTTCATGAGGAAACTTACACATAAAACAGTTGGCAAGAATTAATCTGCGGCGACTCTCTTGCACAACGACGGCAGAAGTCAAAATGTCTGAAAAACTAACTCGAAGGGGAATCCATTTTAGATTAATACTAGCTGATACCCGCCCGCTTCGCTGGGCAGACGATAATATTATATTTTGGAACCTATACTTAAAATATCAAGAAAATTGGAGCATTGAAACGACCTTTGTGTTCTCTAGATGGTTTTTTATCGGCATTAATTATAACCTTGAACTCCTTTTGGTCTTTAGGAACTGAATCAACAGCAGCTTTGAAATCGTGAATATACCTGTTATGTTCGTGTAGCTCCTTTTGTAATTGGCTAATTCTGGCTTAACACCTGGGAAAATACCACAATGAATATTTCTTTCACGTTCATCATCACAGAGAAAGTAAAACTGAAGAAAAGAAGGTTGTTGAGGAGGCTAAGCCAATAGGCTACCTATCCTGTGGTATACCTGGCCCTGGACTTTAAATGTTGGCATAAAATTTCCTTCCTTCAATTCTTTTGCTCCGAATGACGTCATCTGAAAACATCCATTATACTTGCGAATTGTAGAAAGAAAATGTTCTGAAAGCTGATCCTTATGGCTAAGAAGACTATTCAAAGGTTCAGGGAAGGATCTAATAACAGGAAGCAGGACTTGACCACCACTCCAGCACATTCCTGGAGGTTCTTCTATCCTTTTAAAGCACGGCACCTCGAACAGGGCAAACGTTTTCCGATACTGACAATTTTATCATTTGAATAGTCAATATATATTTCATATTTAAAACCAGACAAATTTTTGGAAGTCCATGGCGCTAAATTAACTTTTGATCTTTTATCATTGTATTTAATTACAGCTGCCTGATTCACGTGGGGGGTATTAGAAAAGTATTTTCTTACGCTCTATGTACTTCAGGATGGCTTTTAGTATATTTTGAAGCAGCTTCTCTATGTTCTTCAGGATGACTTTGAATATATTTTGTAGCAGCTGGTCTTACTTGTTTATATCTAATTGAATTTGTGAATCTTTTTCTTCTTTTTTTACCTTTATTTAGTTGAAGAGATATTACATCATTAATAATTGATTCACTTGGAACTTGAAAAATCAATGTTAGATAATGATTGAGTCTTTGAAACTAACACAGACACATTTTCTTGAGGCTGAAACACTAAAGATGACACATTTTCTTCATTTTGTTTCACATTATCATAACCAGGATTAACTTTACTTCTATTTGTTAATCCAACTATTTAAATAAAACATCAAAATGACAACTATTACAGTTTCCCGTAAAACGTAATATTTTTTTCCCCCTGAATTGTTTCCCCAACAGAAGCTATAAGGCAGCCACCTTGATAAACTTCGAACTGATAGGGAAATAGCTCTGCCGCCGCCATAATTTAGCAAATAGACCCATACGTGTTTGATTTACACATTTCCGTAAAATATAAATCGTTAGTATTATAAGGGGCGCCAGATAGCATTTGAGTGTAGCATTTAAGCCGATCCCAGTTGTCAAACACGTGAGAAACAATAATATTTCTCATTTTATACGCCATCGATATGTCACCGAACACCAGCAAAGACAGAGACGAAAATAAACATGCTCCGTAGCCAAGAATTTTAAAAACTTTGAAAAGAGTAGGTATTCCATCGATCCAAATATATTCAACATCCATTATTAAGAACTATAACTGAAAAGTAAATATGAAAAATCAATTTTTATCAACTTACAATGAAATACTTTTCAAGTTAAAAAATATAACCGAAATTAACTTTTTTAAATCAAATTATTTTAAAATTCAACAAAAAATACTAACAAAAAATGTATAATAAAAATTTTTAGCAAAAAGTCACCCGTATTACGTGATCCTTTTTGCAAAAGGATAACTCTTACGGTAGCAGCATATCTGGAACTGCAACTGAATAGACAGAATAGCTCTTAAAAATCATAGCATTAAAAATAATTCTCTATTCTGAAAACCATAAAAAATCCAGCCATTTTAAAAAATGAAAAATGTTTATTTCCTAGAAAACAAAAACTAAAAATTACCAAAATACAGAAACAAAACTTTTGCATGATATTTACATTAGGTTACAATTAATGCGTACATCAAAATAAATATTCTGATAGCTACTTATTTTTTTTTATCAATGACATGAATAACATACCGTTATTATTCATTTGTTAAAAGCCAACTTCAATATCTTCGTTAGATTGCGTTTAGATTTACAAATGTAATTTATCAATCATTATTAATAATAAAATACTTTTCTCATAAATTTAAAACATACGTCTAGGTTCCACAACAATAAAAAATTATCGTTTGCTCAGCAAAACCGAAATCAGCTGGGGTTACCATAGTATAGCCTTTTAAAATTCACAATGCAAGGTCATTGAAATGCTTCGACTTGGCGGTGGAAGATATTTGGTGATATTTTGCAAAAAAGAGCCACTTCTCCAAAATCTTGCCAATCATCCATCAGCGCTTCAATATTAAATTATTTGGTATTTTTCCATTTCGCACGTGCAAATCTCGCCAAGTAAACTTAATTGGTAGCGATACACAGTATACATTTAAAAAAATATATTCCGTTTGGCGTTGGTCATGTAATTTTTGGCGATAAAGTCGCCAAAATGACATAACCGATGGATAAGAAAAGATTAACCGATGATAACTACATTTTGGTTAAGAATTCCATAAAATCCGTTCTTAGTGAGCGTCTACATTGCAAAATGAGTAACTGTACCAAATTTCAAGTCAATCGGTTGTATAGTCTTAGAGATATCGTGATGAGTCAGTCAGTGGTATTTCGCTTATATATATATAGATTTAAGAGAGTAACAAAGACCGGACGAGTTTTCTCCGGACTGATAGACTGAGAGTTCGAATCACCCCAGTCTCTTAAAATCAACTTCCCGCCATGGGATATAAAACCATTCCATCAAAAGTTTCGCAAAATACTACCGCCGAAAATCCATTTATCATATTATCATTTTAAATTGCAAAGGGGTTCTTTTTTTGTGAAACATATCCTCATAAAATAAATATTTGCTTTCGGTAAATTTCAAACATACTATTCAAATGTTAGTCTCATAACGAATCTTACTAATGAATATTCTAATCGTAAATCGCGTAGCTGAGCTGTAAGATAATTGTGAATCTCATAGATAAGTTGTAAGAATATTGTAAGTCGCATAGCTAAGTTGTAAGAAAATTACAAGTCTCTTAAGTTCTAATCAAATTGTAAAAGTCGCACAGTTACTCTTACCACTGAATATTATCTATAAGCCAACTACTTCCTGTAGGATACCATGTTTCAGCTTCAAATATTACGTTACGAAAATGCATCAACATAAGTTTGAGACTTTTAGACGCTAAAGCTGTTTTCGTTATGCGATAACATTTTATTGATTTCTTATCGAAAAGCATTAAGAGATGTTACAGATAATTGGATTGTCCGGGTACAATTTAAGATAGAAGAACAATCTGAGACAGGCAAGTGCGGTGAAGGAAAAATATTTCCCTTTCCGATAGCAGCATCTGTCAGCGAGATATTCTCTCTCTTCCTTATCTTTAAACACTTTTTAACTCCCGATAATCTTCACTCTTCTTACTGAGGCGATGGTAGAAATAGGCTGAAGTATATTTCCAGTTTTATTTTGGGTTTTTTCGGTGGTTTTATTTTCGTTATGGTAAGGATAGATATTTTTAACATAAACATCAAAGATTGAGATGAAACTTGCTTACTTTCCCGTTTTTCTTTTATTTCGAAATTACCGTAGAAAGATATATTGAATAAACAGTTTTCTTTGTATATTTGAAACCAATTGGATAGCTAAAGTGAAATGGCTTGAAAAATCAATTTGAAAGCTTTTTGTACCTTTCTTATCATTATTACATAAGTTTGTTACATTTTTTTTTTTCTGACGAAAAGTTATAAATTGCAATGCAACTCATTTAATCTAAATTTATTGCATGCAAAATTATGTAAAACATGTTGCTCCTTTTTTACCGTTATCTTTTTTCTTTATGATTATCATTTCTTGATTTAGTAACTGAGTAAAAAATGTTGATCAATTCATTGTGTAACAATAAGTTATCCGAAAAGAATCTTAAAAAATTGCTGAAGAAAGTTATCCAATTTGAAAATTTTTACCATTGAGCGATCGATTTCGATTGTTATTGTTGAGATTTAGGTAACAGCATTTGATATGAAATGAATTCTGTAAGAGGCCAAGAAAACCTCCTCTCCTGTTACATTTATTCATTTATAGTTTCTGACTTGCTAAATAAGAGCTCGTATGCGAAACTTGCTAAAATGAAAATAATGTAAGAAACATTGTTTTTTTTTGCTTCTTACATTTTATTATAAGCTTATAATTAGTTTCTTGTAGTTAAATTAGCTTAAATTTCTGGCTTGTTAATAGTTTTTTTTTTTTTTTTTTTGATTATTGGTTTCGAGTTTAAAATTTTAGATTGTTTAAATATTGTCTAAAAATTTTTTTTTTCTGATCTGCGTTAATTTTTTTGATGATTTTTAAAGTATTTAATTATTTTTTTATATTTTTTATATATATATTTTGATTTAGTTGGATATTTTTAGATGGTTATTGTTGAGAATCCGTGGTCTATGTGGGTGGTAATCACGTGGGTTTCATGGGGGATCTGCTGCCCTTCTTACTTCAGACCCACTTGGTATACCAATATATAAAGAAGTTAATTTTATTTTTCGTATTCTAGATAGATCTAGATAGACGCTAGCTTTCAAGGAGCTCTTTTTGGTGTTTTTCGCGATCGACAGCTCTAGGTCTGCAGCAGATATATGTTTCTCGGAATTTATACTGTGTAATTCAAATTTATTTTAATGGAAATAAGCTGCAGAATCATAATTGTTTTTTGTTAAGTTTATCGTTGAAAATAAACAGTGAAAAGACCATCAAGTGGTTTTTATTTCTGGTACCAAAGAGCGGCTAATAAATAATTAGGAATAGATAATCTAAAAGTTATTTATTTTTAATTATTATTTTTAGTTATTTATTAAATGTTATGGTTTTTACTAATTACGTTTTCGTTTATATATATATATATATATATATATACCAAGGAAACGATGTCTTAGGATCAAAGAAGACGGGGTGATATGTCATACGAATAATAAAACAATGGGCATGCTTCAAGATTCTTTTCGCATTCGACTCATGTGATGCAGGAGGTCAAGAAATCTTTGGCCACTTCGTTCCCCTCATCTGAGCATTCCTTGATATTTTTCTAAAGGAATATTTAAAAAATTATATTTACGAAAATAATCCACTAAAAGTAGATGATCTGAATGTTACTATTACTCAAAGGATGCAAGAAGTCACTTCCAGTATCTTGAAAGGCGTTTCTCAAAATATGCGCAAACGAGTTTAGTTCTCCTAGAAAGTGACGGGCATTTTGAACATTACTTTAAATGTTAGCTGAAAAACATTTTACTATGTTAGAATTACTTTTTACCATTAGAATTTCTCATATAAATAATTGTTTTAACGTTTGTAATTTTTGTATACTAAATTCACGGATAGTCAATATAGGAACTTTTAGGACCGCAGATGTAATAGGGTAAAACATTTACAGAATTGGTGATATTGACTTAAATTTCTAAGAAAGTCCGATTTTCGTTTTTGAAAAAAAAATTCAAAACTTAATTTATCTTTCATGTTACTTACTTACAAATATTAGGGGGACCGGAAAGTAATGTCGTTTCTGCGCATGTCGATATTTGATTATCATTTGGTAGCTCATTACGTACTTAGAAGGCGTGTCAAAGAGATTTTGAGGTTATTGTATCATATTTGCTTCTGAATAATTAAGTATTAGACTTTTTGTTTTGCAATTTAGGGTGAAATGGCCAGCTAAATACCAGAAGAGCATATCCGGCATTGTATGCTTTTTGAGTTTCGCAAGGGTAATACCGCAACTACTGCGACTAAAAACATTTGTGATGTTTATCCAAGCGCATTGGACGTTCGAAAATGCCAAAGATGGTTCTCCAAGTTCAGATCAAGCAATTTTGATCTCTCGGACTCCCATCAATCAGGAAGACCAACAACATTAGATAACGTCGTGCTAAGGGCGGAAGTGGAAGCAAATCCATGTCAAACAATTGAGGAACTCTCAAACAGCCTTAACCAACCTTGGTCAACCATCCAAGAACATTTGCCGCAGATTGGAAAAATAAGCAGAGCTGGTGTTTGGGTCCCCCATAATCTGTCCGAACAGAATAAAGCCAACCGGTCCATCACGTGCAACGTATTGCTTCAACGGCACCGTACAGATCCGTTTTTTGATCGCTTGATCACTGGAGACGAAAAATGGGTCCTGTACGACAATCCAAAACGCAAAAGGCAGTGGCTCAGACGAAATGAATTACCACGAACTACTGCAAAGCCGGGTTTACACCCCAAAAAGGCACTTCTGTGTGTTTGGTGGAATACACGCGGAGTTGTTCAATTTGAAGTGTTAAATCCTGGACAAACTGTTAATGCAGATGTCTATTGTGAACAATTGGAACGAGTAAACCAGTCTTTGATTGAAAAGTATCCGGCAATTGTCAACAGAAAAGGAGTTATTCTGCAACATGACAATGCAAGACCTCACTGTGCAAAACGGACCTTAGACAAAATTAACGAATTGGGGTGGGAGGTACTGCCTCACCCACTATACTCGCCCGATATTGCACCCTCGGATTACCATTTATTCCGATCACTATAACATTGTCTTAGTGGCAAAAAATTAGAAAATTTTGATGATGTCCAAAATGCTATCTCGACATATTTTACAGAAAAACCGATTGATTTTTACCACTCCGGCATTGAAAATTTGTATACTAAATGGCAAAAGGTTGTTGATAACGAAGGTGAATATATTGTTGATTAGAAATAAAAACTTGTTAAAAATGTAGTCGTGTGAATTTAACTTAAGAAAACGACATTACTTTCCGGTCCCCCTAATAATTAGATGTAATTTTGCTATTTTTATTAATATCATATGATTGCTTTCAGTTATAGCGAAGTTGAGGATAAAGATAATTAGTTTTTCTATTATTGAATTTTTTTTCTTAATAAATGTTTCATCGGTAAAATTTCATTAATAAAGATGATTAAATGATCGAAACACTAAAGTTTTCTTCACGATAATTCTTTTTATATTTTTAAAAATTAAGAATTCAAAAGATTATTAGTACCCTCGAAATCCCCATAATCAAATTTAGTGACGTTCATTAAATAGTCTTCATTATATGCTTGTCAAAGAGGGATTTCTAGTTTTTCGTCTTAAATATTATTGGCAAACTTTATGACAAATATTAATTTTAGATTGATGTAAACCTAGGGTGAGCAAATAGCGGCCAGCCAAGACAGTCAGAAAATCCGCCTTGAACTGAGATTTCCTTCCCTTGCGTAAAATCATTCATAACTAAACTAGCTATAGGCAAGCTGGAGAATACAATTGCAATCATTTCTCCTTTATTAGGAAATTCAGAAAGTGCACTAAAATGTTTTTGCGAAAAATAGGGATCATCTGTAGAGAGAGTTAGAGGAGGATGTCACAAGATTTCAAGTTTTGTGAATATTGAGCCTAAATTCAATTCGTTCTCTTATCCCATCACAGCTGATATTGACACAGTACTTAAGGAGATGAAGCTTGGATTTATTAACATGCAGTCAGATCACATTACAAAAGAAATATTTAATGCTGTGATATTAGTTGACTTTTACAAATTTTTATCTGCTGAAAATCTTCTATGCATAAAGAAATTATCTGGGAAAATTTTCTCTGTATTTGAGTCTATATGTATTTATGAGCAAAATTTCTCTAGCTTGAAGATTAAGGAAAGTAAATATTGATGCTCGTTGAAAGACATGAACTTTCAGGCTGTGATGAGAATCTTAACAATCAATCTCACTCCTGATTTTAAAAAAATGTAGAGAAGTGTAATAAGATACCTTTGACATATTAAACTGATTCTAACATTAAAATTTCTTGAAGCTACAGATGATATGAAATCAGCCCAAAAATAAATTTGAATAAAACCACCACTATTTTATTCAATTTAAATTTATTGATTTTTATGATACAATTTATATCTTTTTTAAAATGTCATTTACTCGTAATTTGATGTATCTCTTTAGCTCGTATTCGTAGAAGTGTTGTGAAAATCGTTGTGAGAATGGTATTTTATTCCAGGAATCCTTATTCCTTTCGAAAAGTAACTTCCTTCGAATTAATTATGATAAGTGTTTTGGAAGGACTGATTTGAAAGAGCTTTCATTTTCTTTCTTCGTATTGAATTATATGAGAGGTAATCAACCATTTAAGATATTTTTGAGGTTGATGAAGCTCTATTTGTTACTAACAGAGATAGTTTTGAAGTGTTCCTTTTGTTACAATGGTGCAATACTTCACTCTTTGTTAATTAACTATTTAAAAAGAGTAGATTTAATGGATTTTTATGGTAAAATAATTTTGTAAAGGAGATTTATAATTTTTAAGTTGCATTTGAATGCCTTTTGTATATTTTTATTCAAGAGTAATTGATTTATCCCTCATTATGGAGTTGTATTTATGCATATGCGTGATACGTTTTAGTTTTCCAGTTATTGGCTAAATAAATTTCCCACTAGAATGCTTTAAAAGACTATTGAGGTGGATAACATTTGAAATTGTTTTTATATCGATTTCCTTATTTATAATAATTAAAATATTTACATTTATTTTCGTGAGTTGGCAAAAATGTTAATTATAATTGAAAGGAAAAAATACAAATAATCTAATTTATTCCAGAATTATATTTTAATAAAGAAATATAGCAAATACAATTAGTAAAATAATCTTTGAAGAATTTTTGTAAACTAGCTTAGTAATGATTAGAAAGATCGTAATAAATAAAGCATCAAATTTTGGAAAACAATTTTAAGGAAAAAGTTCAAAAATTTACTTAAAAATTATACAAAACGAGGCAAGTGCAGTTAATTCATTTACGCTTAATTTAATACTTTCATTTTAATCCATTCAATTGACAAAAGAAAATGTAATTCGAGAAAGTATTAATTTATCACAAACTTAAAAAAATATTTGTACAGGGAGATTGATTTTAAGTAAAAAATCATTATATTTAACTAATGAAAATCTATGCATTCAATTTCCAACCGTATATAAAATGCTGTAAATAATTGCAATGGTGAAAATCCCTTAAGAACTAATAGTAGTACAGAATTTTTCTTTTTTACTTCATCAAAATGAACTTTCATAGATGACTATAGTGTCTCAGAATCGAGCCTCTTCCTAGTATGCAGCATGAAAACTAGCCACGAAGTTGAAACAATCTTAATCATCGCGCTCAGCATCGTTCTTCAGTGAAGCCTTTGCTTATTTGTGTTCATATCTGGTCACTTGCCAAACTCAGTCCAATTGCAAAGGTGTAAGAAACTCAGCATAGCCTACCGTTTGTTTGTCAAATTGTCAAAAAGGCAACTGCAATGACTGCTGAACTGCAAAGAAACAGGATTCAAAGATGAATGAATACAACTTTCTCAGAAAGGAGGATGTATTAATCAGAAGGATTTCCGGACTTGTTTTTTGCTAGTCTTGCTGCTTCCCCGTCACAAATTGCGTTTCAGGGAAATTAATTATTTTTAATTTTAGCGTTCACACACACACACACCTTAATTTTTCGTTGTCTTCTAAGAGGGCATTTTTTCCCCTTTTGTCACTGCACTCGATCCATGAAAGGGTTCTTGGCAATATTCCTCCTTACATTGAATAAATCCCTGTTACATAAAGAGCGTAAGTAAAAATTGATGCGACAGTTTATTGTGACGAAAAAGCGATTTTAATTCAAATACTAATGGTTACAAAATAATAAGTGTTCATTTTATTCGCTAAAAATACCAAATTATACGGAACAGTACTAAATTAAATTCATATATGTATCAAATATTAAACTGTATATCAAACATTCAAATGAGAGGAGTGAATTGCTTCTTGTAGAAAGTGACCATAGCAATTGATTCAATGAGATTTCATGGCATTAGTGAAATAAAGCGTGCTTTGTCAGTATTAATTTAAGCATTTTTCATTTCTTCATTAAAATTTTAATATCATATATATCAAAGAGCTATAAACGTCTTTAAGCTTTTATATGGTTTCAATGATATGAATATTGTCAATCTAATGAAATTCAACATATATACATTTTCTTGTGCATATGCAACCAATTTATATTTTCCGGTCATGTGAAGACCCGCCGTGTAGCTGCACGTTAAATCTGTCGTGGCCCAAAGTCCTTCCGTGGAGTGGCGTGGATGTTAGGAGAGGGGTGTGCCAGCTCAGGTGTCGTCCTCATCACTTGATCGTGGTTCAAAATTACGAGGTCCGTCGAAAATAGCCCTCGTGTTACTTCTAAAGTGACGTTAATAAAAACTAAACTAAACTTTCCGGTTATGTGTGTGTGTCGATATCGTTTTTGTATTAAAGTCGTATTTGTTAAGCATTAAAAAACGTTCTGGACTGAGTATGAAGTGGCAATCTCATTATGCCTCAATTCCATAAAGAAAGGTTCAAAATTAATTCAAGCCCTAAATTAAACGACTTCATTTAACAATTAAGTCATTTAGTGGCTGTAATGTTAGTTTCCAAACTTATTTTATTGTTTATACTAATTATCATTAGCGAACTTTCGACTTGTTGGATTGAACACATAAAGAGTACTTCCTAGACTTCTGAAATGCAGTGAGATTCCAAAGTACTCTTTATTATTTTTAAAGAAAATTTCTTTCACTTAGAAAATCAGTTGCGTTCAGCTTTTAATCAGCAAATCAAATGCGACTTCCTTTGAAACTTTTTTTAAAAATATTCTAATGTGTTTTTAAATTGTCGAGGAATCTTGAAATGAAGAGTTCTATTTTTTAAAGGATATTTTAACAAGAAAAAAAGTTCTATGAAAAGTTTTGCAAAGAGCAGATTTAGTACCCCAAAGGTGTGCTTTCTTTATAATTATTATTAAATTACACAATTAAATTTATAAGAATTAAAGTAAACGATGAAATTTCGAAAACGGATAATAGTAAACTTTTCCGATGATAAAATTAAAGCAAACGATAAAATATTAAGCTGAATATATTTAAAGTAAATGTAATTAAAATTATAAAGCGAACGATAAAAAAATTGAAAAGCTATTTGGTACTTCAAAAGTGACCTGGTATGCCAAAAGAGATCCAACTAAAACAATAGTCCCTTGGGTTGCTAAAATTATCTTTTCACTCAAATAAATGTTATGTGTTAACAAAATAGAAATTGAGAAAATATAACTTCAATTTCATTAGAGATTAGTCTTGCAAGTTAGTGTATCGCAATATAAGGTTAATGGAAAAGATTTAAATATTATTGACGAAACAAATTAAAGAAGGGGATATGGATGATTCTTTGCAAACTGGATTAATATTTTAAAAGCAGATCTAGTTAGATAAAATTAGTTTGTAGCGAAGCATAACTAAAGCGTAAGTCCTTTTTGTGTGAATATAGGGAGTAAAAAAATCATTTTAACATTATTTTCATTAAATTTGGTGTGTTTTATTAAATTAATTCAAAATTAAATTTATTTCCATGCAAAATGTTAATCTTTACTTTCTAGTAAATTTGAAATTGAGTTTTTTATTTATCTTTTAATGTGTAGATTATATATTTCGTACATTGATGTATACTAATATACTTATTAATATTTCGGCGTTTGGTGGTTTTCGAATGCGAAGACGGGGAGAGATGTTAATTGACCTTGGTGTGCTGGAGGGCGATTCGAACTCTAGACCAGCGGGTCCAGAGAAAGGTTGATCGGTCTTTTTTGTTGCGCCCTTACCAACCAGACAAAAAGAGACGTCTCTCTCGCAATAGATATTAGGAATGTTAACTTTTGACGTTGTTGTAGAAGAGAACCGCTGTATACTCCCCCTCCAGTATCATCGTGATGATACGAAGATAAACATTCTGAATGATATTTGTAGAGAAGGTTGCGTTTTCAGTTATCACTGCAATTGGTATACATCCCCTCCCTGTTGTATTGAATTTTGCTTGAAACAGTTTCCTTTTGACTCCATCGGCTGTCTCTAGTGGAGGGTCTCGTCCACACGTGCGCCATAGCCGGAATATCTCTAGTTGTGATTTATGTGCAATTGTCTTTGTTTTTTGCTGCGCTTTTACCAACCAGACTAAAAGAGACGTCTCTCTCGGGCTATTTAATAAGGCGTTTTAGCATATATCGTAGTTGTTGATGCGGGCTGCTGCAATATAGTGAAATCTACAGACTTAAATATGCGGGATGATCATCCATTGGTAGTTTTAATTGTTTCTGAAGTTTTCCAAGAAATTACATTTGTTAGAGAGATAATTTAGCATTTAACATCTTACACCAAAGATTTTTGACTCATTTCTTCAAGCAAGTGTAATGCAGAAGAAATTTTGAGTGTGAACCATTACTTATAAAGTTGCGTTACTAGTGCTTCCTTTCCCTGAATCCAATAAGAAATGCGTATTTCAGAAATGATGTAAGTTTAAGAAAAGATATTATAAGTCGTTTCAGAAAAACTAAGTAGTCTTGTTTTTCAATGACTAAATGTTCGATATTGATCTCTGTGAAGATTTTGGTGTTATTCCATGCTTGAGAAGTGAATTACAGTGAATTTTAATTACCAATGAGAGCTTTCGATATTTTTATTAAACATAAATTTTCGGAAAAAATTAAAATCTGGCATTTTTGTGGGCGTGTTGAAGAAATTACAAGGTTTAACTATTTCATATATCAAAAGCTTTATTTTTTTTTGCATTTGTAAGCATGTAGATGTGCCATTTAAAATAAGATAAAAAAAAGGCACTATGAACATTTTTCGTTTTTCTTATATTCGTAAAAGTACTAAGATACATATTTAAATTTCCATTAAAATTTCTTATGTTTTAGTTAGATAGCTGAATTTTTAACTTGATACAGCTTAATCTCATAAACTTTTGAGGGGTGCAGTGTTATTTCACGTTGTAATATTTACTGAAAAAGTCAAGAAATATTTCTTTTTTTCGAAGAAAAAAACTTGCCAAAGAAACTATCTCACATAGAAGAGATTAACTTCTTTGAGCAATTCCAAGAAAAAACTAGCATAAAACTGTGATATAGTAAACCTGTCTGTTTGAAATACTACCGAGGTTTATAACCATCTATTTTTAAATATTAGTTATTAAAAAGACATCGAGAGAATCTCAAACAAATCTAAAGAATGTCAAAAACAATGTAGGGCAACTAAAATGGATATATACTCACTTTCATCCTCTTGTCTTCCGTTGAGAAAATTAAATTTACTTGTATGGTAACAACCACATAATTAAACAATAAAGAAAGCAATGAAAAACTCTATAAATGAACAATCAAAAGCTAAAAGAGAAATATGAATGATAAATGACAATGGATGGTTTGGAAGATTACGCGCTGGAGACTGCTAGATTTGGTAATGGCGTAACAAAACGCGACGGGAAAGTTCCTTACGTGACAAACGTAATTTGCCAGTTATTTGCCCAGCAACGGAAATGTTTTTTATGGTATCTGCTTTTTGATTTTTCTTTTGCTTACAGGGAGGTAATTCATTTTGTTTTCTGTTTTCAATCATCGACTAGTAGCTTTTTCGGGTGTATTATTAACTAGTTGTGGTTAGCTGCAGTTATACGTATCGAAAAAGGATGCTTTACTTGCTCCTAAAAGTATCATTTGTGTATAGCGTGCTTGTAAAGTCCCCCAAAACATGGTTATTTCATTTTTTAAATGCATTTGGGTTCGGTCATACTTTGTAAAGTACTAACACATCGATCAATAACTCCCGAGACTAACCCAGAGATGGCGCTCGTAGTAAACCAGTAACCAGGTCTTTCTAGAGTACTAACCTTTGCTTGAAACGTGTCAAAATTTTAAGTCGATCGGACCAGGAAAAAGGTTTTTTGAAGTGAAGTGAAAAAGGTTTTTTTCAAGTGGGTGCCGCGATTGCTTTCGATGGAACAAAAACAGCAACGAGTCGATGATTTAGAAAGCTGTTTATCGCTATTTACTCGCAACAAAAAAGATTTCTTGCGAAAAAAAAAAAAAAAAGAAAAAATTTGGGAAAGATTTGGAAAAGGGGTTGAACGATTGTATCACCCTAAAAGGTGATTAACAAAAGGTGTTATGTTGATGAATAAAAAAAAATTTTGCAAAAAAAATGTTGTTTTCAATTTTAGACTCGGGAGTTATTGATCGATGTGTTATTTCATGCATCAATTCAAAATTGGCTTACAACGTGATGATTTCATTATCAACTATTTCATACAGTATTGAATGAGCGAAGGATTTTATAACCTTCAAGCTAATATTTCCCCTATTATTTTTTCTGCCTTTAAAACGTTTAATATATGAAGAATATATATATATTCTTAATATACTATTCCTATCTTTTTATTTTTCGTATTTTGTTAACTTCTTAAATTATTTTGTGCAATAGTTATAAAATTCATATACTCATAATAGTTATGATGTAGCCATTCTTACTTAATTTGCTTCTTAAAATCGAGTGTGATAATTTTTTCGTAACCAAAATTTGTGGAATTTTGGAAATAAGTACTAGTATAGAAAGCATCGCTAGAAGTACTAGTATCTTCTGAAAGAGATCACGCAAGAAATGATTTCTCATTGACATTGATTCAAGCACAAGCTTGAGTTGTTAAATTACTTCCGTTTGCTCTTTTCTTTTTTAAAAGTATTTTTTCTGTAGTAAAGTTATGGAAAAAAGAAGTATTTATGAAATTCATTCAGCGAATCAAGGAAAAAACGAAACATATGTAACTGTAAAAATAATAATAATTCTTTAATAAAGCAAATTTATCTTATATCAAACAATTGAAGGTCATTAACATACAGTCTATAAAATACTTTAGATTCAAGAAATTTTAGAAAAATAAATATAGATAGGGATATCGATTAATGTAAAAGTAAACATAATTATAAATATTTTATAAAATTCGTTTATTTTGTAGCAAATAATTGAGAAGACAAGAGAGTCTATGTTTTCAACTCTGTATCTATAAAATATATTTTAGGTTTTAGGAATTTTTGAAAAATAGATACAGATATGGATAATGATTAATTGTAAACAAACTGTATTTTCTAATTCTCTGAAATTATTTTGAGAATATCTCTATATAAAAATAATTTAAAAGAACAGTTAGTACAGCATTTCTGAAACTTTTAATACCTCAAATACTGCTAGAAATCATTTAATCAAGAGAGAAATTTATCAACTGCAAAACAATATGCAGTAAACAGGAAAAACGTTTTGTGTGAGGTAACTTATGTAATACGTTTTACTGCATAATTGGATAGTAACATTAAAAGAAGAAAACAATATAAAATATGCGGTAAACAAACATTTCTGCAAAAAAAGTATTAAAACTGCATTCTGCAAAAAATTAATTTTGTAATCCGTTTCACAGCATTATCGGATAGGTAAATTCAGGAAAAAAGAGAAAAATAATAAGTCGTATGAGATACAAAATACCGGAGTATTTGAAAGCATACATCTGAACAAAACACTGAATGTTTTTTTATTACATATTTTATTTATCGAGCAATAATCGGTAAACAGCAACAAAAAAAAGGGGGGGGGTTCAGCGTTCTGCGGAAATATACGATAGGTCCTATGAGAATACCGAGGGTAAAGTTTTACCGCTCGCTATTAGTTTTATTAGTACATTTTTGTTCGATGGGGCTTTGAGGTTTTCGGAAGGAGAGTGTATATAGTAACAGATGAAATTACCGCAGCAGGATGTGTCAGGGAGGATCAAGATAGATCCGAGGGATGAAGAGAACATTGTTAATCTCGTTCCCACAATCCTCTTGCTGTAATACTCAACAATTATTTGTGAGGTTAGCGTGCAGAGACACAGAACTTTAATGAAGGCGTAGATAATGTTAAAAACTTTTTCAATTTTCAGTACAATTCAAGTTTCTGTTTTAGTGTTTCAGATATTTTATTGGTTATTGTTCTTGTAATTCTTTTTTTTTTTTTTTCTCTGTGGGGTGTAATTCTTTCTGTGTTCTTGTAATTCTGTGGGGTGTAATTCTCTCTCTTTGTTCTTGTAATTCTTTTTTTCTCGTGAAAATTATCAATGCTTCTGACTTTTTTAATACACTTAATATAAATGTAAAATTTGTACTCCAGCATTTTCATCAATTTAGTTGATCGGGTTTTAGAATCTAATCTAGTCACTCTCTCGTCGCTCTATTCTTTCCTTTTCTCAGTACATAAAAAAAATAATGATAAGAAAAATTATAACATGAAGCAAAAAATAGTAAATATTGAAAAAATAAATAGTAACGTAAAGCATAAAAATGAAAGAAAGTAATGATAAGTAGTGAGTTTATAACGGGGTTCTATCGCATATATTTTCTTTAATTTTCCTTTGAAGACATTAATATGGTATTGTTTAATCTGCGAGTCTCTTGCAATGAAGGAAACGAGACTTATGTAAATTAGAAGGAATTAATAAAGTATTATGAAATGATTGATTGATAGCATTCATAAGCACATGAGGCATTTAATACGAGAAATGGAGATAAAATAAGTGAGTGGAAGTCTTCAGTGAAGCCATTAGAATACAGTGTACTCTGACTGAAGTGATATAGGATCAAATATATTGAGGAGTTACATAGGAACATAGAGTGGGACTTCATTTCAAGCTCTAATTCGGAATCGGACCCGATTGATCCGAGACTGTTAAATACTTAGTCATAACATGAATCTTTAGATTCAACGTGAGTAGGATTTAATCCAAAGGCTTAATAATAAATAGCTTGCGTTTTGATTACATTGAGATGATAATAAAAACACGTAGAGTTACTACATGGTTTGAATTCGTTATTGACTCTTTAAATACTTATTAGTAATGGAAAGAGAAGAGAGAGAAGGTAATACCGGGGTGTTACAATTTGTGTGGCAATACTTTATTACTTGTCTCGTCTGTCATCTGAAATGTTATTCTAATTACAATATCTAAATTTCAGCTTAAGTTCAAGAGAGAAGAGCATGAACAAATAACAAAAATAGTCAATTATTTAGCTCTAAAGGTGTGCACTTAAAATGTTATTTTAAATATTTAAAAAGCGAAAAAGAAATCTTAAGTTATTCGTACATCTTTAAAACGTCATTTTTGTCAAAGTTTTCGATTTTCTAATTTTAATGTAAGTTTACAATTTAAACTTTTTTTCTTTTAATAGTGTTTGAATTTTGCTTATACCTTATTTAGAAATAACGTTACAGGGATTAGAATTTTATTCGCTAGCTAATTTTTAATTGCATTTGAAAGTTTGTTTTTGATTTTTCTCAAAATGAGTTTTCTCGACATATTCACATAGGGCAACGTAGATATCAGAAAAAGTTATGAACCAAATTAATTCTAATTTTGCAAGAATCTTCCTTATATAGTTTTACTACTTTCTACTTTCTTATATAGTTTAACCTACTACTTTCATGGTTGTAAAATTGATATGTTTTTAGTAACAAAGGTGTAAATCATGTATTGTTTGAACTTTTTTGATTTTTCATTGTTATTTGACTCGAAACATAATAAAAAATGTAGTAATATGATTTTCATCATGAAAGTAGTACCAGCCCCAAAAATTGTTATGATGAATCAGATAAAACTTACAGAATAATGATATTTTTGTTTAATTTTATTCTGTTAATTTATGTACTATTTTCACCATGTTTTCCACTCCAAAATTGTTTTTGAAATTAAAAGCAGATTATTAAATGTGTTTTTCATAATTTTAGGTTATATTTTAGCATTAAAAATATTTTGATAGCAAATATCAATGTATTTCAAAAAAATTTCTCCGAAGATGTACGGATACTTTAATTTATTTGTTGAAACCTCTTTTAATGCTTGTAATTAAATATTTTTCAATTTTCTTTTGGTTAAATGTTTAGATAAAAACCGTTATGCATTTTACTGAAGCCAATTACAAAGAGAAAGTAAAATCTAAAATATCATATCATCTTTATTTTTAAAAAAGCCATAAAAAAAAATTGGTTTAATTTCCTCCTATTCCCCCCCCCCCCCCATTTTTCTCTTTAAATAGGAGTCTTTTGGGGATTTTTTACCGTTCGAAAACAGTTTTTTTTTATCTTAATCTTAATAGTTCGAAAAATACATTTTTGGAGTTACTAATTTCTATTATTTGATTTTGACATTTTGTTTCAATTTGTTTAAGCTTTGATTATGAGAAAAAAAAGTATTGTGTGTGTGGTATTAGTTAATTTTTAAAAATGACTTACACTTATAGTAGATATTTTAAAAAGAGTATATTTATAAAGTCATTAAAGTAGTTATAGCCATTTCCTATGAAATGAAAACAATACAAACTTAAGGAAATATTTTATTTTTATTTTAAATTATTTTCATTTCAATTGTAAAAAGTGATGGAACTCTAATTAAAAGAGAGAGAGAATAATATAATACAATAATTGTTATATTTTTTCAAATATCTTTGCTTGGTTTTATTTTAATTATTGTTCGTATTTTTTTCTACAAACAAAACACGAAAGTGAAGAATGAATTTTTACAGGGACTGAAACAAATCAGAACATAAGTTACCTCCGTATATTATCATGTTTGGCCAAACGTTGTTGTTAGCCAAAATTATATTGATTTTATTTTTTAAGACTCAGTTGACTATTTATTCATATGTAGATGCGAAAAGAAAATATCGCCAAGAAATTATTTCATAAAATTTAACAACAATTGAAGTATCACTACAAAAATGTATAAATGTATGTTATCAGAAAAACTCGCATATTGTAAATAGAAATGAATTTCGTTATAATTAAGAGAGGAGAAGTAAACTTTACTGAAAATTTGGTTTTAATGCCCAAAATTGAAAAAAAGAAATACTCTAATATAAAAAAAACACCTGATAAATATAAACTAATTTTTCTGTCGTAATAAATAAATAATATATCAATAACAAATAACTTTTATACTAAATATTTAAATGTATTTCAGTTCAGTAACTAAAGAATGAGCTTTGTTACAAAATATAGGAGTAAAATTGTATTTAAGTTGATGAAAATTAAAACTTTTACTGTGTGAGTGAATGTGGGAATTCATCTGTCGCACATTTTATAAAATTATAACATAAAGACAATATTTAAGTAATATTGCAATATATAAAGACGAATTACGTTTCTATAACATTTACATCTCGGAAAGTTATTGTTCATACATACACAAAGCAATATTATTGAGTTCATGTTATAAAAGTAAAATGTTTAGCCTTAAATTTTGGTTTTAACAGCATACAAGTTCATGAGAAATAATCTAGACATTTTAATATAAAAACTCAAGCATATTAATAAGCAATAAATAGTATAGGGAAAATATTTCTGTAGACTCAAAAGAAAATCCCTTAAAATGAAGTTTCGAAGTAATATAAATGAAAAAATTTAATTTAGAAATATTAAATCTTGCATTATGTAAAAACCTTTCAAGTAGTTTACTTAAATAAATACAGCCCACATCTTAAAATCAAAACTTGAAAACATTTCATTGACGGGATTTAATTTGAGTGATAGATCTTGAATCAGAGTTGAATTGAAAACCTACTTAGTGATGAGGAGTTCTCTGTTCAGTTGATCGTCTTAAAAAGAAATTATGCCGCTGTAGTTAGAGGACCGAGGAAACGAATCGACATGTAAAAAAAAAAGAGTAAGAAAAAAACAATTGATGTCATGTTTCTTTCCCGATTACCTCTTCTCGTCTTGCTTTTCCTCTTTTCTTCCCTAATTTCTCTCCATGTGTAGAGGGAATTTCTTTTTGCTTTTTCTCCCTCTTCTGTTTTGTTTTCTTTTGGGTTTTTTTGTATTCTCAATTAAGAATTTAAGTTTGAAAAATGTTTGATTTTCGAATCATTTTCGTTGTTTAAGTTCAGCTGAAAAGCAACCTGAAAATTATAAGTATGGTCTGTGAGAAGAATTTTAACTTTGTTTTCAATCAAAAACGTTTCCCCCCCCCCACCTTTTAGATGATGATTATTAATTTGAGAAAATTCATAGAAGTGCCTCAAGTGAAACAATTCAATGTTCAAATCTTTAAATTAAAATGTACTTTAATTCCATTTCTCATTATCACGCAAAAACAAATTGTAAGCACATTCACAAGTTGTGATGTTTTTTTTTTCAAAGAGTGAGAAAAGAGGGGAAGGGGAGAGATAGAGAGAAAGAAGTAGAGTAAGTAAATGGAGAAAAATAGAGCCTAGTTCTAGCTACATGTTATTTTCAAATTTAAAGGAGAGAAAATCAGAAAATATTTGTTTAAGATTCTGTTGCCATTTATAGGTAGAAGCATATGCTCTGAAAATGATTGTTTGCACATTTTTATTATATATTATTTTAACAAAAGTAAGAGAGATATCTCTTCATTGCTACAAAGATTATGTACACTTATCACAAATATCAATTGTAGCTGCTGAAAGTGCATTAAAAGAGAGGGAATTTCAATGGACTTTTTGAAAGGTGCAGTGGATTATATCTGTGGAAAGAATGCGTTTAATGGAAAGAAGTTGTAGGAAATTTGGAAGTAAAAAGTATTTATTTAATATGTTATCTAGCAAAAATATCTTTTTTTATTCTAGGAAAATAATTTCGTTTAAAAATTTTAAAGGCATCATTGGGTCGGATTTCTCTCAAATTTAATGTTACTTTTCTCTTCTCAGAATAAGTCTATAAAATATTAAATTGAAAATATTAATCATTTATGGCACATACTATAATATTTTAGGATATAACTTTTTTAAATATGTTATTAGCTTCTTTGAAATCTGATTTCTATAAATTCTAGAATTTAAAAGATAAAGCAAAGCTAAGAAAATATTACCTTAGCAAAGTAAAATAGAAAAAATACCTAGGAAAGAAGATTAAGAAAGTCGAAATTGGAGGTTAGGTAATTTGAAATGTGTCTTGTTTCGGACAGAAATTAGTAGTTTAGCCTTTTTTTTTTTTTCGTTTTGGTTTCGAACCATCCCACTTAGCGAAATATTTTTGTAGCAAAAGGGTTAACATCAAAATAAAAAGAACCTAATTATTTACACTTCAGAATATTTCATCTGAAAACAAAAAAATCTACCTAAGAATGATATCGTTATTCCAATTTAACCCATTAAAATTTACGTTGCATATATTCCCATATTAAAAATATCCACAAATCTGTATAATATAAAACATTATACATTAAGTTATGTGTGTATTAGAAAACTCTGCCTATTTTATGAACTCCAAATCACTGTAATAAACACTTATACATATAATTTAACTGAAGACCAATTCTGAGACAAAATAATGACTGCGGCTAAAGTAATAAAACAGCAAACTACGTTTCACCTTGATAAGATATGTAATTTTCCGGTACGATTATTTTAATAGGCAAATGAAAAAGCTTAGAATAATTCCACAGTCATGATTTCAATTTTATTCAACAGCGTGAATTAGAGTTTATTTTTCCTCTTTCAGGGGCTAATTTTGTTTATATTTTGTATAATTTCGTTTTAAAGAGAAAATTCAGAACTGCCTTAGAGAGTCAACTTTTCCAATATCTACTCTTTTCATAAAGAATTTGAAAATAGTTTTCTTTTCTTATAATTTAATTGATATTTGACGATTTTATTGCATCAACAAATAGTTTAATTTAATATATATTTTTCTCTTTTAAAATGAAAAATTTTTTCTTTCATTTTAAGTATATTTCAAAGGAAAAACATTAAATCAAGATTTTTCTTAAGAGAATTATTCCTGATCCTAGTGATATTTATGTAAGAAAACTGCAAATATAAAAAATATAAAGAATTTTAGTTACCAAAAATATGTGTAATTTATAATTCTCTTATAATAATGGAACATTATCACTTTAGGCGCTGCATCTCGTTTTATTTTAAATAGAATGTAATTTCATATTTATGTTCGGAAGATATTGCATTTTACTAATAGAAAGTACTTAAATAATTATTTCTTTTTTTATTTTATTTTTATTTCTCAACAAAACTTTGTATGGCTTTTAATTTCAATTTTAAAAATTGCTTAAGGGAAGAGGAATCATGAAATAAATATAATATTTCAAAAAAATTTACTACTGATAGTAAGATCTTTCGATTTGCCTATGAAATACACCCCTTTAAAAAACAATATGGCTGCGCTAATTGTATTGTAGATATAATTGGCATAGATTTAATATTTATAATTTAATTTTACTCCATTATATTAAATTTAATGTGTAAAGGTCTTTGAATAAAACTGAATTTATAATACTCATTTATTTCTTAATTTTCACTTTTACTATACTATAATATTTATATCTACATCATGGAATTTCTAGTTTTAAACATAACTTTACCATTTATTAATAAGATATTGGATTGAATCGAGAAAAAGTAATTCAATTACATTTTAAGTAAGAATTTCATTAGCATCGCTTTCTCATTTTGCTTTGTGGCAACATATTCAATTGAATAACATTTGCGTGAATTACTTCAAATACGTAAGAAAACTTCCCCTAACCAAAAATTAATTACATTCTGAGGGGATATGTTTCCATTTTTAAAAGATTATTTACTAGATAAAACAGAGTTTCACCTGTCAATCAATCCTTTTTTTTTTCTCCATCAGTATTAGGAAAATAAATTCTGCTCAAATTAAATTAATCCGAAGGTTGAACAATCCCAAATCAATCTGTTTTAATAAAATTTAAATTAGGAATTTCGAACTATCATTTGATCAACCATTTATGAATATATCAGAAGGGTTGCGTGTTGGAATCGTAATAAAAAAGTTTCCTTTTTTTATCTCTGTTATTTATACGACAAACTGAACGAAACGTTAGGAAATGTTTTGAGATATATCTTTTACTTTTCTAAATCATAAGTAACGATAGTGGATTTGTGGATAGTGGTGGTAAATTTTAACTTTTCTGAGTCATAAATTACGGTAATGGATTTGTGGATAGTGGGTAAATTTTAACTTTTCTGAGTCCTAAGTAACGATAGTGGATTTGTGGATAGTGGTGGTAAATTTTGGATTCTGATACACAAGGTAAGACTAAATGTTAATTAATATTTTAGTCAAAGAAAATCGGTAAAGTCGTCGTCATGATGGCTTTTTCGAATGCAGGTTGACTGATAAAAATTAAGTATTCTCAGCGTATGGAAAAGAACTCTTCGTTCTGGAGCTATCTCCATCTAATAAATGTTGAAATGTTGTAAGTATTAGTATTTTTTTCATTTAAATACGAAAGTGAGTTAATTCTTAGAGTAAAATTTAATATTAATAAAATGTTTTCATGTTCATGAAAGACCCATTTTTAAATTAAGAATTATAATAATAAGGAAGTGACGTATATTGCAATTTTATAATTTGTTTAATTTTATAATTTATAATTTATGACGTATATTACAATATATATATATATATATATATATAATTTCAAATATTTTCACTAATCCCTTTGTTGTATGCCAAGTTAATATTTTTTTCATACAATTGAGGCGTTGAACATTAAAAAGTTTTTGTCTTTCTGTTTTATCTCTTGAATTTTTAATAACTGTCTTGATTTAGTTATTTTAGCTTCTGGTCTTAAACATTTATTTTGGCATTTCGTGTGTCTTTCTTTTTTAATTTAATTCTTAGGATTTAGCTTTCAGATTCTTTTCAATTCGTATTTTTGGTTTTAAAACCATTTTTAATAATATATTTTGTTGAGGTAGATAGCTTGGACAATTACTCTAGAAAAAAACCAGCTTAACAGTCTAAAGCCTAATACAACTTTCAATATATTATTTTCCATTTTTCTGTTTTTCAAATCTTTTTTGGTTTTCCAAAAAAACATATTTTTTTATATTTCTGATTTGGGGTTTATTATTGTATATATATATATATATATATATATATATATATATATATATATATATTGATTATGTGAGAAGTATGGCTCTTTCAAAAGCTTAAACCAATCATTAACTAATTTTGTTCTATTTATTTAACCAAGTAATAAGTGATATAAATAACTTTCAATTTCAAAAAGTGCTATTTTTATTACTTTAAAAAATAGAGTAAAATAAGCTTTATGAAGCTTATCAATTTATTTCTGAAATATGTTTGCGCTTGCAAAATTACTATTTAGAAGTTGTAAAACTTAAAAATACTTAAATTCAGCTTACGTTTTATCATATAAAAAATAAAATTTAGGCAAGCTCGAGGCCGCTAGCTCGTAACCGTGACTACTCGGCTGATGCGGCCTTTACGGGGGAAATAACAAATAGTTTTAAGTTAAAAAAAGGTTTAATGTGATTTAAATTCCTGTTGAACTGCTTCTTCATTGTTAAATTACTGAATTTACGCAAGAAAAAGAAGGAATTTTACGAATTACAGTTTATAATGTATTTTAAAATTTGTGAGAACACTATTCTCGGGTTTTGTTAATTATTTTTCATTTAAATAACTTTATCAACCCTCTAAAGACATCAGTACACTACCTCGAAATTTCTTTATTTTAAAAACATTTTTCTGATACTTTTTCTTCTATAAAATATTCTTGATAATGCATTGATAAGCTCGAGAAATATTCTTTATAAAATTTTCTTCAGGATTTTTATATACTGTTTCTGAAACATAATATAAAATGTATTTTTCAATTTTATTTTACTGCCAAAAATAATTCCTAAAACATTTTCCCCGGTTATTTTTCATTCAATCTCGTTACAAAAATAATATTAACTCAACCTTTTTATATATTTATTAAATAAAATAATTTAGAGAGCTTCATTTTTATAGTTCGTTTCTTTAAATTTTACTCTTATATAATTTATAATTCGTAGCCGTATTATCTTTCTGTTTTAAAAAAAAATCTTTTTAATAGCTATCATCTTTGCATTATTATTCAACTCTATTTTTCAGTTGTTTCGATGATTTTTTAAATAATTTCGTAAGCTTTTTGTGTTTGCACGGAAGTGAACGTTTGGATTTAAATTTAAAAAAAAAATGTCTGTATCAAGCGCTTTAGAACAAATAATTACTCGTCTTGTTCTTATTCCAAAACTAAATTTTTTAAGGTTTTTTTTTTACCCATCCATATAGTAGTAATGTTTTTTTATTTGCATAAGTAAAAATGTTTTGAACATAGAACGTGCATAAATATAAAATAGTTTTAAAACAAAAATTATATTAATTGATTAAAATTCTTAAGATTTTTTGGCCTCTTTTAACATCTATTATTCTTTTAATAAAACGAAATCAACTTTTCTATAAGTCATTACATTCAGAAGGCATTTTCAACAAGTCTCTGCATACATAATTTTATTTGCATCATTCCATCAAATGAAAATCTCATGAATCATATTTATGAAAAGTTGAATTAATCTATTTAAATTGTTGAAAAATTGAAAAACATTAAATTTACAAGAAAGAATTAAAATGCATCTGTTTACTTCTTTCATTCCTAATATCTCATTTTCTATCGTGCCTTAATAAATTGAAATTTTGTTTCCTTTTCATTCCGAATATATGTTATGAGTTGTACTGATAAAAATTGGAAATGTTTATTTTGAATTGAATTGAAATGTGTTTATACATTTCCCATGAAATAAAATCTTCGCTGAATTCTATTTCCTTCCCCTCAGGATTCATTATATAGAAATATTTGTTTCTCGTTCTTAGAGATCGAGGTTTGAAATCTTAATTTTATCCAAAAAATGATAACGATGACATGGATTGTATTGCATTTTGTTACAAATTATCTTTTCTATGGCTTATGTTTGATTTCCCTGTCACTCCATCTGTTAAGAATGTGTGTTAGATCTGTTTGTTAGAAACATTGTGATTTCCTCTCGATTTGTTTTGATCTAAATAAATAGCATTCGCGTTCACAATAATTTACCTATTAAAAATATATATTTCATTTTCTTCTTCTTTTATTTGTAAGAATGATTTGTTGCATATCTGAACTTAGAGAATTACAGGAGATATAATGTGAGCGTTTATTAACGTCACACTAAGCTGTAACACGAGGGCTATTAGCGACGGCCTTTATAATTTGAACCTTGGTCAAATGATACCTGAACTGCACCGCTCTTCCACACCACGCCTCTGATGAGAGCTTTGAGCCACAGAATACTTAACGTGCATCAGCCCCGTTGCACGTCGAGTCTTTAGTGGCATTAGGATTCGAGCTTACGTCTCGAATAAAACAGTGCCAGACGTGAGCTTGCGATCATGACCACTAGACAACCGCGGCCACTAGGGGAGGAATAATTGGCTTTAATATTTAAATCTCTTAAGTGCGTAAATGATTGTTTGAGAAAATATGCAGCCCTATACAGAACAGGATGATAAGTGAGCAACTGTACTGATTGTCATTGAACTAAGATATTTGGTAATTATGGTAATCATCGTTTTCCATGAACGGAAATGCTTTTTTACTTAAGAAATTAGGGTATAAAATCACAGTTAATTAGATGGAAAGTAGTTCTCAGCTAAAATATTCACACTGTTTTGTTCGAAGACTTCTTTATGAAATTAATATATATAGATGTGATAGTCTTTACATAGATGTGATGTAATAATTCGTCTTTTCACGTGAAGGTGCATTACTTTTAAGTCAAGAAAGATAGTCTTAAGAACTTACCCATATGATTATTTAAAAGCTATCCTAACGGCTCTAAAGTAACGGTTCTAACTTAATGGTTCTAAAGTGTTTAATTCCCATTTTTAAGTTTAATTTTTATTTTACTAATTTAGTCATTGGTAATAATTAAAAATCTCTTATAATAATATGATCGATTTATTTCATTAAATATATATTAGCATTAGTATTTTTAAATTTTAATGCTTCCGCGAGTTATAATATTTTAAACTGGTTTGATATTTTGATGGATAGCAAATGTTACTTTAATATTTTACTAAAAAGAAAATCAAACCAGCAAAAATGTGTCACTATGAAAAAGTTAATAACCATCAAAATAAGGAATAATAATTTTTTTTTCGTTCCATGTATTTTAAATCTAATTTTCAGTGAGTAATGTTTTAAAGAACTTGAAATACGAATAGCGGGATTTCGAGATATTATGGGAAAATACGTCATAAATTGACAAAATACCTTTTTTCCGAATGCATCTTTGAAAAAAGGATGGGCATATTGAGAGGTTGTCTGATATTTAGCATGAAAATAGAAATTTTTCAGATAATTTTATATATTTAAGATAACAATATACTTTCAAAAAAAAACATTTTTTAAATGAACGTAAATTTTGCCGACAAATGCATATTTTATGAACTAATGGTGCTTCAAAATTAGAAAAACACCCCAAAAAATTTTGTTAGTGTATATTTTTACTGTCAAAAGGACATTTTATACAACCCGTAACCTTCGTTCACATTAGAGTTACTTTTTCTTTCACCGGAAAAATGATAAAAGAGCAATGAATTGTTGTGAAATTTCTCATTAAAAAAATTTGGGAAAACGGCTACTGAAACTTCTAATTTATTGAAAAAAGTGTATGGCAATGGAATGTTTATCGCGTGCACGTATTTTTGAGTGATTTAAGTTTTTTCAAGGTGACAGAGAAGACGTAGAAGATGATTCACACCCGGGTCGCCCTTCCACGTTAAAAACGAATGACAATATCGAAAAAACCGGTAATCTGGATCAATCTGTTCGTTGGTTAAGTATCCGAGCGATTGCTGAGGTTGTAGGAATTGACAAAGAATCCGTACGGCAAATTTTTTCACCAAGGCAGTGCGTCGGCTCAGTCTACATTATCTGTCAAAAGGTTTCTAGCCAAGCTCAGTCCACGTTATCTGTCAAAAGGTTTCTAGCCAATCACAGCTTCCAAGTGTTAGATCATCCACCTTATTCGCCGGATTTTGAGCCAAGCGACTTCAAACTGTTTCCTAAGAGGAAATCTGCCTTCAAAGGAACAAAGTTTGAGTCCGTTGAAGCTGTGAAAGAGAAAGCGGCACTCGCCCTGAAAGACCTAAGAGAAGAAGAATATCAGTACTGTTTCAAACAATAGATTAATCGCATGGAGCGTTGTAGGGATAGAGGAGGGGTGTATATTGCAGATAATAATAATTAAATATGTATGACATCAAAATAAAATATTTAATAGCTTCGGTTTCGTTTAATTACCACATTTCGTATATCAAAAGACAGATTAAGAAATATTTTCTATTCATATATAACGAAAAGAATATATTGCTTGTGATGATTGCAAGTGAATTTTTATAAGCACTGAGGAGAATAGAGAAACAGTTGTGCTGACTTTGCTGTATAAATCTCTAATAAATGTATGATTCATTATATTACATCTTGGAAAAGAAAATTTACACTTTAAATAATTGGAAATGAATTCTTTCAGCTATCTAACACAATATCTCTGTACAGCGACTTTAATGATATTAAAGAAGCCATAAATTATACCAGTTTCGAAAAAAGTCTGGATAAATCAGCGTTCAAAATTTAAATAACAAATTTTTCTTACTTCATTTTGATTTATTTTTAATTGTATACAGATCTGAAACAAATATTTCTTCATCGAGATTTTTTTTTCACCTTAACTCATCTTTATATCTTAACTTCATCTTTAATATCTTAATGAAATATGATATTAAGTTCTATTCCCCGAAAAATTTCCTAACGTGTTTTATTGCTTGTGAAAGAACAAGTTTAATAATGTGAAATAATACAATAATATATTGTTAATTATACTAAAGATGCTGTAGCGAATTTCTTTTGAATTAAAGACTGTTTAAGTCATAATCATAATTTAAAAGCGAGGAAATCGTAGTAACTATCTCTTGTGATTGAAATATAAGCTATCGATTATTGATCTCATATTTCATTTTTCTTTCTTTCTATATCTTTCTTTCTTTTCTTTTCTTTTTCTTTTTTTTTTTTTTTGTATAGATCAAATAAATAATAATTTGTCCTTTGGGTTCGCTTTTTCCATAACAATTCAACTGTTATGTCTCAATTTCTTCTGAAGTACCGTGATTTAGAACCAAAATCAATTTCCATTACCAAACTGTTTTCGGAAGTGCAACGAACCCAAAGCAGTTAAAGAAACGGGAGAAAAACAATGTCATAATAAAAACCGAGCTGAGATTAGAGCCAAAATTTTAGAGTGTACGAGACGATTGGGAAAACAGCAATGCTCTACTGGAGAGTTATTGTAAGTTCTGTTCCCCGAAAAATTTCCTGATTTAATTTCCTTGCGCCTTTTACCATGAGATATTCATACCCCAAACACCTTTTTCAAGGAAAGGACTATTTTAAATTAAAAGGTTTCTAAACCGCTGGTACATGATAAAAACATCGGTTGCCACATAAGGTAAAATCTCTTATTTCTCTTCTGTTAAAACTCTGAGCCTTATTAGTGATTGGTTTTAAACACATATCCATGATATTAAATATTCTCGCCATGTGTTGGTCTGCTGCAAGCATTTGGTTCAAACCCCCATATTCGCTCCTTTGTTATCGTTCATCTTTAACTGGAAATTCTCTCATCGCAACAATCTGAGACTCTAATTTACTGGTGCGTTACAGAGCTTTCTGATAAGACAAACCCAAATTGTTTAATATACATCCTCTTACTTTCAGGACAATGTGGCTTCCTGAGGAAGAAAAAATGCCTATATGAAAACAACTTATCTTTCCAAGGAAAAAAAATAGGACCCATAAGAAGATAAAAAGAAATGTAATTATGTATATAATTGATAAATCTAACAATGGGAGCTTTTGCTTATTAAATGTGCAACCAATTTGAAATATTAAGCCCTTCATTTCATTTGATGCACAGTTGCTTGTTTACTATCGACTACAAGACTGGATAGCGTTTCATAAATTCAAGCTAAAGTCTATGTTCAAAAAAGTAATTTAAAGAAAGAAACAGATTAAAGGAATCAAAATAATAAAAATACCAAGTTATATATATATATATATATATATATATATATATATATATATATATATATATATATATATAATGTAAATAATTATTAATGCTAATTATGCATATTTTTAACTATACAAAATCATACTAAATTACAGATACCTCTACAACAAATTAAATTTTTTTTTTATTAAAACTAAAAGCCTTCAAATATTACAGAATTATTTAAGACAATGAGTATTATCAAACTAACCATACGGTAAATTTAAAAACATTATTCTAAATTAAAAACACACAAAATATCAAAATGAAAAAGCCATAAGTTTACAGAAATACAAATTATGTATAGTATAATTTTTATTGAAAACATATAAAAACCATAAATTCAATATTACAAACTAGTTAGATACAAAGCTATACAAAACATTGCAATCCCAAGATAAAAGAATTAATGAAAAACAAAAATGGAGGCGTTGTATTCTGAATATTGTCTCATACTTTGAAATGGGAAAAGTGTGTTTAAACCAGTTTTATGGAACCTACCATCCCAACTTCAGTAATTACACGTCGTAGTGTAGGAAATCACGAAGAAACAAATAAGCATTTTAACTGTCCTATTTTTTGCATTAATGTCTTTCCAAACTAAATCGATGATGCTCTAGAACTTTCAAATCATTTTTTTCTCCACTTCGTTCAGTTTTCGAGTTAGGAATGCTAGCTCCACAGTGTCCCACTAGGTGGAGCCGTATGCTGTTTCCTTCAGAAACCGAATAGCAACTTTTCTACACCTAGATACCACTTCATGAATATAGCAGCAGCCGTGCCGAGGTTAAGAGGGTGGCAAGGAACTTAAGTGGTCCTCCTGTATATATATATATGTTGTCGTTCAGTTACGTATTGCTATTCAAAATTCTCGGAAGAAATGATATTATAGCGTTTTTAATAAAAAGTTAGTCTACTTGTAATTAAATTATGGGAATCAATTCAGTCCTGAAACAATGTATTCCCTTTTCTTAAAACTTGAAGCATTATTTCCTGTTGATTCATTTCATTTAATTTATTGCTCTATTTTCTTTTTATTATTTCTGACACTGTTCTTTTCTGTTGGTATGTGTGAGGAATTTAAATTTGTTTTCGTGGGGTT
>BMAW01122022.1:0-28761 GCA_019974015.1 Nephila pilipes | reverse complement strand
TACTTGTAATATTTAATAATAATATAACTATGTCGATATATTTATAAATGTTGTAGAATAAATGTTAACTTTAAATTTTCTCATACTTGTGGTACAAACCCCGTTCCCCTACTATACTAGAGAAACTTTTATAGATCAATAAAATAGAAGGCTGTCGTAAATAGCAATAATGTCTGTAGTGCATAGTAATAATGTTTGTAGTAAATAACAATAATGTCTATAGTAAATAGTATTAATGTATGTAGTAAATAGTATTAATGTTTGTAGTAAAAAGTAATAATGTCTGTAGTAGGAATATTATATCTCTGAAGTAGGAATATTATACATCTAAGTGAAATTTTACTTCTTTGTGAATTTTGCACGTTATTGTGATTTAAAAATTATTTTAGAAAATAACAAAAAAAAAATCGGTGTTATGTATACTTACGATATTTACAAGCTAACTGTTGAGTATATCTTTATGAATATCCTCTTAGTAATAAAAATATTTATGGATGCTGTAGAAGAAATATTAATTCCTGTCATACTCGTAATATTTAATGATAATATATCCATGTTGATAGATTTATAAATGTTGTAGAAGAAATGTTTACTTTGAACTATAATCCTACTTGTAATATTTAATAATAATATAACTATGTCGATATATTTATAACTATTGTAGATTAAGTAATAACTGTGACTTTCCTATACATTCATAAACTAAATTAATGTAGTATTTATGAATATTATAGGTGAAATATTTTATCTGTGACCTTCTCTTACTTATAAATAAGTGTCGATTGATGTAAAACTATGTTTTTCTTAAAATATTTTATTTTATTCATGTCGCAAACTTGATTAGATTTCAAAAATGAGTTATTTTCTAATTATTACGTGTTGTATCATATCATTGCATTTATATTTGTAATTGGTAGATCCCAGTGTGGTGAAAATATAAGACGGTTTTTTTCCTATGTATTTTAACTTTCCTTTTTAAGTGTGTGTATTGTATAACTTATGTGTTTTCAGTATACAATACATTACATTCAAATATTGTTCTTTGTCAGAAGCTTGTTAATATTCAATCAGTACCTTAGACTGCGTTATTGCTCATTACCAAAACTGTACTTTGTCTATGTATAAGTCATTCTCTGTGAATATCAGACATTTATCAATACTTTAGACGCGTTTTTATTTAGTCCTTTATTTTGAAAGATATGTTAATGTAAAATATATATGGTGTAAAGTTTGAGTTCATCTACTTATCAATGGCTAAAAAATTATAAAGGCCATATTTCTAAATTTCTTGAATTCATATTTATTATAAGTTTGCTAATTTCATGCTTTGACGATTCGATTTAATCATATAATTAGTCGTAAAATAAACGAATTTTTCTATGTTGTAATAAAAACATTTAAGAAAATTAATGCTCGTAAATACACCCACAAGCTATAATTTTATTTATTTTAGATTTAAAAAAAAATTCCGATACTGATATTATTGGCTATCTTTCAATTTATGTGAAATTATTTATTATAAATCAAGCAATTCAATTTGATTTTAGTCTTACGAGAAAATGTTTCGTCCTTATTGTCTAAATTTATTGTTATACTTGAAACTGATTTGAAGAAGCATTTATCTAAATCAAAATTTTATTCATTGAGAATTTTTATCGTTCACTCGGATTAACTTAATTGGTACTTTAAAAAAAAAGTTCAAAATTCAGAGCTTTAAAATAAAGTATTTTAATTTCATAAAAAGGTTTTGCTTGAATTTATTGGCATCAATTGCATTCTGATGTTGAATAAAACTAAAATCTGACATTAGTATTAATTGGCAAACTTATATAAACATTAATTGGCATTGTAATTTGTATACTAACATTGTAAATAATTGCTACACTCATATTGGCAAGTTGTAATTGGCACACTGATATTGGAATTTCCATTTAAAAATTCTGTGATAAAATCCTTAATGTTTTGTTCCTTTCGTTCGAAAGTTTTATAACATTGAAAAATAATAAAGCTCTGATTTGAAATTTATGTTTTGTATGACTCAATGTTTTGTGTTATGTACTTACTTCCCTCATGCAATTTTTTTATTGGAAAGCAAAGGCTCGAAGGATTTATTTCGAACTATCTCTATTTTTTAATACAGTGATTTTTTTTATGTGTAAATTATTTCGGTTTCAGTGTATTTCCAAAACTCCAGAATTTAAATGCGCAAATTTTAAGCAAATGTTTTTTTACAAAAAACATTTGCTTAAAATTGTCCATATAATACAATTTATTTTGAAAACTGTAAAGTTAATTCTTATTCTTAAATTATTTAACTGCGTAGAAGCCTTTGAGTCATATTTCTTCTCTAAAACACACACACACTACGAATGAAATTCAAATCATGTTATTCCAATTTTTTTTTAAACTACATTGAAAATTATTTTACACATTTTCAGCCCAAATTGTTCTAATTTTAAGCAATTCTTGAATGCAGATTTGAATTGAACCTCAATTCCTCCAATAAGTGATAATACTATATTTTTTATACGTCTAGCTGCATTTCTTTTTTCCCCATCTTTTATTTCTTCCGATTTTTTAAATATTGCGTTTCTTATATTAAGATAACTGGAAACGATTGTCACTTAATATTTTGAATTCTCGCATAGCCTTGAAATTTAGTAAATATTTACAAAGATATATCTGCATTTTTTAATCTAGTAATTCTTTTCTATTGAATGATGGTGTGCAGTTTAATTGCGCATGAGTCATGAATGGTTATGCTGCGTAAAACAAGGAAAAACTACGATTTTGACATTTGAAGAATGGAAAAAGATAAAACTTGAGAGACAAGAAGAACGATCGAAAATAGAAAATGATCGATAGAGAATCTCGGGGACGTGTCACCCGTGTTTTCTATTGAATGATTTAAGTTTTTATTTGAATTCTTTATATAATTTTACTTGTCATTACATAGATTTTAAATATATTATTGAAATTATTCATAGTAGTTACTCTGAAGTTATTCTTTAAAACTTTTTGTAGCTTAATTAAGCACAATTACATACTAAAATATCAAATTTATATTGCTTCATAAATTTTTGATGATATTTCGCTTAATTTAAACATCCTGCCTAATCTTGCAGCATAAAATTAATTTACTGTCTTAAGTGTTCACATAAATGCAATAATAGTAGTTTTATTAAGTTTAGTCACACTACAAGTACAAGTGAGAATCAATGTATGGGATGTACAGTGTAATGAAATTCCAAAATCATTTAAATATAAGGAAAATATTTTTCTTTAAAATCGATCTTTTTCATAAATATTTTTCTATCTTTTATATCAATAACTTACAAAAACAGCTCATTCAACATATGATAAAGTGAATGTCTTCGTTCCATTTTAACGTAAGAAAAGAAGTCTAGCATTAAAATAATATAATAATTAGGAAGTCTATAGCATAAGGAATATCAAAGTTTTCATTTCCAACTACAACGAAGAGAACTCTACAAAACAGATCACAGTCTACAGAAGACCTGAAGATCATCTTTAAATTGTGAGTAGAAGGGAACATTTTATATTATTTTAAAAACATTTTATGAAGATATAAAAGCTAATTTTTAAATTTTCAGAAATTCTTATTTATAAATTATATAATCTCCTTGGGTAAATTTTTAAAATTAAAAAAATATTTATGAAGCAAAATTGCTATTTTTTTTTATTTAACTTATAAATTGTTCGTGAGAATTTACAGTTTTAGGAATTTCTAAAAAGCAGGAAAAAAAACGTTTTAATAATTTTTTTCATTTTTTTTTTTATAAATAATAAATATATAAATATCCTAAATTTAAAGAAAGCATTTTAATTAACATGTTTTGAAACTCCTTTTTTCCAAATATAGTTCTCGTATATTTATATATTTTTCATTAATATAATAAAATAGTTGAAATAAATTTAAAAATTTTAGAAGAATGTAAAATAAAATTAAATAGAGTTACTTAAAATTACAACGAAAATTTACGTATAAATTTTTAAGTCATAAGAAAACTAAGTATTATTAAGTAATAGTAATAATAAATATTTAATAATAATAATAATAAAGTAATAAGTAATAGTAAATATTTTTTTAATTGCAAAAATAGGGAAAACAGAACATTTCCCCTCAAACAAATAAGAAAGAAAACACACACAAATGCAAAAAAGAATATATGAAAAAATGACTGGAAAATAAGCATTAAAATATAAAAAAAACACAAAACCTAGACATGAAAATCAATGAATACAAAGGAAAGAAATAAACCAAAATAGAAAAGGAAAAATAACATTTATAAATTCTGAATCTGACTTATGACAGATCTGCACGTTTTAACATGTGTTACATGCCCACTATTCACCTACAGAAAAATGTTATAAAAGTATGGAAAATCCAAAAAATTCAAAAGGATACCAAATACTAAAAGACCACATTCTATATATATATATATATTATAATAATTTATCACTACAAAATTACCTATAAATGAATTTTTTTAGGTAATAGACGAAAAATTGAAAAATGAACATATATATTTTTAAAAAAGAAAAAAAAAAAAAATTATAAAAACAGAAAGTTACATTACCAGAAAACAATAAGAAAGAGAATCTAATTAAATAAAAACAAGAAAAAAATTACAAAACCCCAAAATATACAAGAGTACAAAATTAGGCACGTAAAAAACATTTTGTAAGAAAGTGGGAGAAATAAATCAATACAAAATGAGCTATAACATTTGTCAATTTAGAATCTGGCTTATGACAGATTTACAGGCTTAAAATCGTTTCACAGACTCTACATTCACCTACATAAAAATATTATAGAAAATATGGAACCACCATCAAATATTTTAAAAAGCAAATCATGAAAAAAATAGAAACAAAAAATATAGAGAGAAAAAAAACCTATATATGAAAGGAAGAAGAAAAAAAAAGAACAATCGAAAGTTAAAGCAATTAGATTAAGAAAAATTCAAAACCTACTAAGCCAATTAAAACAAAACGTTTTCACATTCATTAGCCTACAAATATTTAACCATTAGAGGCAAATAAAGAATTTCTATCTATCATAGAAAAATGGTATATTTGCAACAAAAAAAAATACATTTTAAAAGGCTTAAAAATATCAATAAAAGAAAAAAAAACATAAAAAAAGAAATTTATTTTTAGAATATATATATATATATATTTATATATTAAACATTTATTTTTAATAGAGAAAGAAAAACGAAAAATTATAATCATTATATTTAAAACTTCTTTTAATAAAATTAACAGGAAAATTAGCATTTAAACACATTTTCTTAAACTTACCCACATTATTGTGAATCTCCTGTGTTTTTGACATTCTTCTAATATTTCTTAAAATTTGATTATAAATTAAATTTCTGAAAATAGTAATACTTAAAGAACTCTCTTAAATTAGGGAACTTTATGTATCCTGAATGAGAGAACATGTCTCTTTTGTCTTATATGTTACTCATAATTTTATTATTTTCTAATTTTGAATTAATATCTAGACATTCAATTTCATTTACGTTCATATCACTTTGAAATAAATTTAAATATTAAGGATATACAGTTTAAGAAAATGTTTAATATCCTTATTATTAATAATTTAAAAGAAAGCAATATCATCAATTAACTGAAAAAATCTAAAATTATTATCATTATAAAAATTATCTTTATAATAATGAAGATTAACATTGGCTAAACAATTGCTTTAAGAACATTCTTGTGATATACCTTTTATTTTTTAATATATATATTATTATTAAAACTGTATAACTTTCTTTTAACACTAACTTAACTAAGTAATCAAATTTCTTAAATAAAATAACCTTATCGATATCAGATTTCTTATCAATCTCTTTTAGAACTGTAATAAGATCATCAATATCAAAATAATTTTCAAAAGTTTTAAAATAACAATTATAAATTGCATAAATCTATTTATTATTATTATATTAGACTATAATCACCGTTTATAATAATAACTGTGACGACCAGTTCCCATCCCTATAACTGGTTCTTTTTAAACTGCCCTCATAAGTCCAAAAAAATTCATATTAACTCTCTAGTGTTTATAAACAATTCGGGTAACTTTCAAACTTTGCATCAAAAACTATATTTATAATGGACAAATGAATACACAATTGAGTAGTCCTATATGAATTTTTATCTTATTTCACACACGTTCCTCAAATTCTGAGCGATCGTTTTCATTCTAAATTGTTTTGCGCATTTTTCAAATACAGAAACTCCTTTCAAACAGAGTATCTGAGGGAAGAGAAGGCACCCTTTACGATTGTCACACCTTAGTGATATAGAACAGGAGGCAAAACAAACCTCCTCTAGCAATTTTTAAAGAGTTAATAATTCCTATTATTAATAGAATACCCGTATAATTATACTTATTGTAATTCGCACTATTTAAACCGATGTCCGATGACCGGAATTCTCCGATGAAGACAAAAATTGGTGGATTGGAAAATTATGTACAGAATAGAAAATTATTAAAATTTCAGAAAAATTGAATGATTTATTTCAGAGTTACACATTTACAAAGTAACGAGCTCAATAAAGTGTTAGCTAGCTCCTTCCTCTCAAAGCTTCAAAAGGGATGACTTGGAGCCTCTACTTATTTAACGTGCATCAGCCCCGCTGAACAGCGGGTCTTTAGTGGGATCAGTGCTCGAACCCACGACTCAACGGAAACAACGTAGGCTATGAGCTCGTGACCTTAAATGCTGGGCTATAGTGGCCACATGCAGTGAATAAAAGCGACTACGTATGCTAATTGAAATTTTTAATCCATTTTGATGCTTGTCAGTGCAAATATATCGACTCGCGAGCATTCATGAATGCGTACAAAAGGAGAATATTTGTTATTAAAGTATAACTATTTAATAAGCATAAGAGACTTGAAAGACGTGTTCATTCATTTTTGTCTCGATTTGTCTCATGAATATTCAGGTCTAGAAACTGCCTTAAATGAGCACATTACATTATGTTGCATTTATTAGATTTATAAGTTTTGGCTACTTTCAGGAATTTACCCTGAATCCTTGATGTGAAATTTAAAGGGAATCAATTCCTTAGGATGAAAAGATGGGGGGAAAATTTAAAAAAATTAAAACTCCCATGAGATGAAAGAACGTTCTAACACAACTAAAAAACAACTTTTTGGCACCTCAATAATGTCAGACCGGAGACTTTCGGCTTCTGACCTCGTGATTTTGAGAGACATACGGGATAAACTAAATAACGTAGCTGCATTTTTTAACACTTGTGCCCTTTGTTAAGACAGCACTTTTAGCCATCTCGTGCACATCTTGACCCTTTGAATCTCTCTAAGACTTCATTTTACAGTTCCTCATTCTAAAGCGAAAATTCACAAAATTCATAGAACTCTGAATTGAAATTTATTTCTGTAATATTTTCCCTCTCGCGTTTCTTCTTCCTGTTGATATCTTGCGATCCGAGGAGCATACGGTGACTGCTTTAGCCGTTTCATTTATCGGATGTTAGGTAACATAAGATAACATAAGGTAATGTTTCCGTACATAATTGTCCGGTTCATTAGGGAAGGACAATATATTAGCCGGAATTTTCTCAACTAGAAGGAAGTTATAACATGTTACAACTTGCCCTGAGACTTCGTTACAACTTATCCCATTGTATGGTGTCGGATATTTTTGTTGATTTATCAAAAAATATTGTGATTTGTAAAAAAACAAATAAAGCATCATTTTAAATGGTAATAAATAGATAAAATAAACAAGTAAAAATATTTTTAAAAAGATCTATTTACTTAAATTAAATCAAAATTAACGAAATATTTTCCTCATTAACTAGCAAAGTTGGAGCATGTGCACAATCTGTTATTACCTGTTTCGGAATGCATTAGTTGTGCTTTCATTATAGAACTCGTCGTAAGAATAAGTTTAGAGAAAATTTTGTCCAAAAAAATTTTTTAAACCACAGCATAATGTGTGGGTTTACTACTTATCCCTATTATATAACTATCCCCTGGCTCTCCTACTCCGGGGGTTGAAAGAAAAAGTATATTAGAAATGGACTTACAAATTTGTAATGCTTTTTAGATTTTTAAATTAGTACGTATTGTAAGTAAATATTACTAAGTTTATTTTTTAATTAAAAAATTAGCCTTTTTAAAGCAAAATATTTGCAGTTTACATATATAACATGTAATATCAACGAATTTTCGGTTGGCTAAGAAAAAAATGGCTACAAAAAAAAAAAACATTTCCTACCCGAGAATTAAATTAACCAATAAGAAATAATATGGTATTACTACTAGTCTCAAATAGAAATGATAGAAAGATGCCTTATTAAATTATTTTTAAAAATCAGTAAATATCTTTGTATTGCTTTCAAGTACATTTATTTGCTGTACTAAAAATCCCTCTAAAAATAGAAATAAGTTGTTTTTTTTTAAGTCTTGTCTTATAATGGCATATTTGCAGTAATTAGCTATGATAGAAGTTTCATTTTTAGTTAAAATGTATTGCTTATTTTTCGTAACTTTTACTATTTCGTAACTTTATTTATTTATTCCTAAAACAAACTCTCGGGTGGGGGGGGGGCCATAACAAATATATAAATCGATTAGGTAAGAGACAGAAGAAAAAAAGAGTTGCCGATGTAATGTTATGTTAATGTTATGTAAAAAATTTTAAAAAATGATAAGCTATGCACATTGATCAAGTATGAGCAATGATATGATTATTGATTGATACACACAATAGATGTCCAGAAATCTTTTAAATGTTAAATTCTTCAAATCTGTGTTTGAAGCAGAGCTATTTTTCTATGTTATGAATTTATATTCATTGGAAATTCTCAAGAAAGATCTATAGAATTTAAGTTTTAACCTTTAAGTATTGGAATTTCTTTTTAGATTTAAATCCCTTCTTTTTGATTTTATTTCTTATTAATGTGTTTTCCGAGAGATTTTTACTGTCACAATGCTTTCTAAGCTTCCACAAAAAACAAGTATAAAATATTTATGAGCGTTTTATAAAGTAAACTCAGGATTTCAAAAGATTTTCTCAGAATTTCTTAGTAAATAAGAAAGTAACAATGAAAAAAGAATATGGGAAGGAATAGAAAAATGTTCACTTCCATGAAATTATTAGATCAAATAAAACTGAAAGGTTTTTAACAACCTTGATTATTATTTGATTCACCTTCCGTTATAAGTTATAACATAGTCACTAATTTTCACAGCTAAATAAATAAAAAAAAAACATTGCTGTTTATTAGTGTCGGAATTAGAAGCAACACGAAGGTTATTGACGACGAACCTCGCAATTTTGAGCCTCACCCAAGTGACGAGGACGATACCTGAGACCGGCACATCACTCTCCAAACTTCCACTCTACGCCATAGGGAGGATTTGGGATCTCGATAGATATAACTTGCACCAAGCCCACTACTGAACGGATTCTCAGTGGCATCAGAGCTCGAGCCCATAACTCGACGGAATGAAAAGGAAGTCTTATTATTGGTTCATTTGAAGATATGCAAGTATCGGACAACACAGTTTGTTTCCAAGATCATTCTCTCTCTCTCTCCTCTCTCATCCATCTTAATCCTAATTTATATTCTAATAAAAAAGTTTTGACTTATATGAAACCATTCATTTAGATTCAAGTACTTCTCGATTGTATCAGATTCCATTCCAATATAAACATTTTAATTAAGATTTTTCACTTCAATCTACACATCTGTCAACTTGTTGTTATCCTCTATCTCCCTTCTCTTTCCTTTCAAATCTATTTCCTTGATATGTCACAATTTCTAATTCAATTCATTATGCTTCTTACCTTCACCTAGTTTACTTAATCACGTGTCAGTTTGGTTGAGAAGAAATTGCAATTTTCCAAATTGCGAATTGCAAGGTCAAAATTTTTACCTAAACGAGCCTGGATTATGGATTAGAATACACACAAAATTTAACTCATTTATCACCAAATCACTCGGATTCGAGAGAGCAAACTAAATGGAATTGAGTTTTGGGGCCTGGAACCTTTCTCCTACTTCATCTGGGATCCCTCTGACCTCTTCTTAGATAACGAACGGTTTGGTTCAGACGTCTCACTTTCACTAGTTCAAACACCAACTAACTAACTTCCAATTCCGTAATTATCTATTATTAATTTCATCACTGCTTATAAATGTAATTCATCTAATCCGTTCATTACACTTCATATATTCAATCTAATCTAGATGAATCACGTTTCATTTTTAAAAGAGGCGTGTCCGCTGTAGCCTAGTGGTCATGGTTTCGGATTCGTGGCCGATGTTTTTCATTCAGTCGTGGGTTCGATCCTTGGCCACTTAAACCCGCCGTGTAGCCGGGGCTGATGCACGATAAATCTGTCGGGGCTCAAAGTCCTCCTGTTGGAGTAGTTTGGAAGTTAGGAGAGAGGGGGTGCCAGCTCAGGTATCGACCTCGTCACTTGACCGAAGTTCAAAATTATGAGGTCCGTCGCCAATAACCCTCGTGTTGCTTCTAGTGCGACGTTAATAATAATAATAATAAAAACTAATAGCTAAAACTTGTTATAAATTTGGATCCCCGTATATTTCTGAACAAATGCTTCTTATTATGAACGTAATAAAGTCAAAATATAGTTCAATAATATATTATATGTACCTATAACACCAAATTTTGTTAGCAATTTTAGGAGCTAATCCTAGTATCGATGACTTGATTAAAAAAATACGTGAATTCTATAACCACACTAATAATGTATTGACTGCTTAATAATTACTTTTTAGGATCAATGTTTCAAATTATTCATTTTTATTTTATAATTACCTTAACTGATTGAGCCTCAATATTGCTTGATGACAATAAAACTTAAATTTGAACTTTTGTTTTATTTGTTACATTATTTTTTTACGTCTTCACTACTCATATTTACATTTAAAATGTCTGTTGTTTTCAAGAACCTCATAATCAGCTTATAAAAATTTTTTTTTTATCTTTTTATATTTTTTTATGTTGAAGAAGTGGGAAGTGTCACACATGATTTCTTTTTGTTCAGATAGTGGCAATCTTCTCAAAAATGTTGGACATCCCTTACTCAAAGAGATTCGTCAATATTGGAAAAATATCGAGATTGGCCCGTCTGAAGAACGTACAATGAGAAAATATTGGCGAAAAAAAAATTTTTTTTTGGCTTAATAACATTTTTGTGACTCAACCAGAACATCACAATATCGAATAAGACCCTCATTGAAGAAGCATAAATATGTATGCTTTTCATGAGTTGGTCATGAAACAAATGGTGACTAAATATTTTTAGAAAAACCGGGGAATGAGGTAATGCACTAAAAACAAACATTTTAATTATGAAATCTGAAGATGCATTTTCAAATCTTCCAGAATACACAAGAATTAACATATAAGCACTGCATGAAATGTATGAGATCTGAATTAAATTAGCTGGTTAAATGTATAAATGATTAGAAACAAATGTTTTAATACCTAAATTAGCAATGGGAATTTTTCTGATGGTCTCTACTGTCCTTGAACTTTGACGCATTGAACTTATGAAACAACTTTAAAATGAAAATGAAGTATATGGCACTTTAAGATTATCCGAAAGATGTTTGACTCATTTTTAATATAGTTGAGATCAGAATGAACTCTAGAATCTACAAAAGTTACGAATCTCATATCGATCTATCGATGTGAATTGTGCAATGCCATTCTTAGACAAGAACATATTTTGAAATTTCCGCTGATAATATTAGAATTATGTAACTCAGAAACAAGTTCTCTTTTTTTTCTTGGTCAATGGACCAACGTGGAAATGTGATTCGTCTTTCCATGGAACTAATATGAGAAGAATATGGTTCTACGAGTAGAGTTGTCAAGTTAGAACTGAATACTGCCCTAGTATTACAATAACGAGGCGAATGCAGCCTTGAATAGTAAATAACGTTTAACTTAATACATTCTGTTCCTATTCTTTTGGATGAAAAAGAGTATATACATTATCCTGTGAGTATACCTCAAAGAGCATGTATATGCATCTCTCCGCCAATATTGCTGGACCTTCGACGATGCGTTATGGATAATTTTGCCAACACGTCACCCGCTATGCCAAAAGTGGAGTTCAAATAAGGGTCCAGATGTGCATTTCAGCTGACGGAGAAAAGTTTGAGCATCGAAAATCGAAAATAAGGATATGTTGATTTAATTAGTTTTTTTCCCTCTTTATAAGATCTTTTCGCTACGTCATAGAATAGGAAATCATGAAAAATACACATTTTAAGCGTTTTGTTCTTTTAGCATTAATATCCAAAATGAGTCTTTTCGTACTAAATCGACGATGCTCTACAACGTTATAATTCCCTTTCCCCCTCTACTTTCGAGATAGAAGAGATAACTCCTCAGTTTCCCAACCAATAGGCATTTCAAGTAATCTCATCTAGATGTACATGCCACTTTACTATACCTAGATGCCACTTTTGTGACTAAAACTACAGCCGTTTGGAAATGAAGAGGATAGGGATGAAACGGGGGGGAGGGGGACTTATATATCTTAATTGACAACCTTAGTATAATTCTTTGACTGTTTGCCTCCTTTACATTCTCAGCTTAATCTTTTTGTTTACTTTTTCTTTATTGTCTTGCTTTTATTGTGAATTACGATATGCTGCATTTTCAATAAATTTATTTATTAATTAGGTAATTATAACCATTTTACTAATTTAAATTTTACAGTTTAAATTTGTTAATTTTATTTTTGCTATATTTTTGTTATATATATGTTATATATATATATCCTTGAGAAAAGCATCAGTGATATAATATTTACTAAGCAAATTATAGTGAAATGTATGTTAGACTGAGGTAATATCACCTGGGCTACGTATTTTTGCTCCTCTGTTAAGATATCATTCATAATAATGAATATATTGTAACCTAACGTGGTATTTATTCATCAGAAATTGCTATTTGCGCTGCAATAGAATTCATCTTTATATAACACATAATCTTCCTGTAGTAGAATTAGATCAATCTGAGAGAATTTTTTAAATTTGAGACATCTTTAAAATGTGTTATATAAGAAGTAAATTGTGATTATTTTGTTAATTTTAAAGGCTTAAGGCAATGTACAAGTACTTTTCTACATCCATCCATATCTTAATCTGCCTAAAAAGTGTTTCATTTCCCCCAAAATCCTAGTTCTAAGCTTAAAGAAGAAAACATGCCTCCCGTGAATTTTATTTTGGGAGAAATCAAGCATTTTGTGTTTCTAACCTACATAGCGGATCCTTAAAATTAAAATTTACTTTCTTCTAATTGGAAAACGTTAAGTCATGAATAAAACATAAGCCATTGATCTCATAAAGTCATACAAAAAATTTCCTTTCTTTGATTATAAAATTCCTCCAAAATATGTCATATTTTAAAAACAAAACAAAATGCAAGTGTAATTTCGAAAGGATTTTCCGTAGAATATGATGAAATAGAAGTAGTAAAGAATCGGAATCCATGGCCTTTTCTTCCTATCTTTCGTTTATTTTAGAGATAGAGAATTTTTTTATATATATATTTTCAGTTTTCCCAGTAAAACTAAAAAATACCTGTTGATTGACTTTATTAATGGTGCTTTAAATTCAACAAAATCTAAGAACTTGGGTTCAAATATGTTTGATATTTAATACATAATAGTGTTTTTGAAAATGTAAGTGTGTCTGCAATCTTTGTGTTTTATTCTTAAAATTTCATATTTATTTAACTTTTATTCGAATTCTTTTGAATAATGTGGAAATTTTTGCTCTCGGCAGCAAGATGAAAAACAAAAGCTTCCACTCAATAAGAATCGCAACAAAGAATAAAAAAATGAAGAATGATTTCTTTTCCATAAGTTACGATTCGTATTCAAGCATTGCTATTTATTTACTAATTCTTTGCTAATTTTCTGGATTCCTTGCTGAGGAAAAATTATACTCTCCATTGTAGTTTCCAGATTTCTGAAATATTTGCAATGGTAAAGAAGTAATTCATTGACAATGATACTTGCAAAAAATCAAACCTTTCATGGCTCATTATAAAATTGATTGAATTGACTCCATCGTTTAACTTCTCAGTGTATTGCTTTCCAATGGGTTATTGTGATTAAATTGGTTTTCGGTTGTGTTTCTTTTTACTTTTGTAGAATATACTCACATAAACAAATTTTTCATAAACAACTTTCGAAGGTATGAAAAAAATTAATTCCTTTTTTTTCCTTGGCACATTTTAAATGTAATTGAAGGTTGATTAAATTCGATGTGAAGTTGAAATTTTGCTTCTGTCCCAAACCATTGCTTTGGATTTTTCGCACCAATCATCCTACCAGCTTTTCATACATCTCGAATAATGTTATATCGTTGTCAATGAAAGTGCAAGAGATTTATAGTCATGATAATGATACTTTAGATGATGTTTGAAGCAAATTACTATTTGATATAATGTCCAGCCATGATGAAGCAATCCGCCTGTGGAGGATTGGTTCACACAGCCAGAAAAAAAAAAGGAGAGCGTTGAATTACGCAGAAAGCTTTTATTAGAGAGGTGGAAAAGGGAAAATACATGAAAAATTGTGTTAAGTCAGAAAAGAAAAGGGTTCTTAATGTAGTCTTACGCACGCTACTTGAAAGAGTGATTCAGTATTTTTAAAAGGGCATGCAATTACTAGCAAACATCAAACCATTATGAACATCAAACCATTATTACAGTCCTACCGCATTAACACGCGGTTGTCGGGGACCACGGTTACTAAACCGCGAGTTGCAGTATGAATCTAAATTAAGCGGCAGTGTAAATTTCATTATCGAAATGAATTTCTTGCGTTACATTTACACGCGTTCGACATCATTTTTAATTATTATTGAAATAACCTAAACTAAAAAAAAAATCTAGATGTCTCTTAAAATTTAACCAATAAAAAATGGTTCAAAGGAGAACTAATTTTGCAGACCACGAGATTTTGAAAATAATCACTTACAAAAAAAATAATAATCCAAACTGGAATATTTTATTTTTCGAAAAAATTATGAATCACATCCAATCCAAAAAAGATAAATAAACATTACCATGATAGTCGACGTCCATCTCTGAGCCCCAAATTTTCAAAGGGTGCGTCTCAAAAACAGCCTTTAGCTCGTAACCGAATTTTCAAATATTTAACTTCTCTTTTGTGACGAATATCATTACCTGCACTTCATGATCTCGGCACTTGCAGATTCTGAATTCATAAAAGGATTCTTACTCTACCCCTACGCTTCTTTTTTACTCGTTTTCAGGAGCTGAAGAACTACTTGACTTATTTCTTTTTCATGATCCCAATTTATCTCATTCGGAGAGTATGTTTGCTGTTGCAAATTGGAACTCCATGCCATATCTATTCTTCGTTATATTAAATAAATAGAAAAAAGGGAGCCGTGGCAATATCGCGGCTTAAGAGGAATGGCGCATTAAAGGGGTCCGTCTGCAAAAGGAAGCTAATTAAAAAAAACTCGTAGTGATATGAATAAGCATGACAGGATTAGGTTCCTATATATATATATATTTAAACTTTTCGATGGCTTTACGGTTTATCCTCATAGAATGTTACTTATTCGTTTTAACGTATTAAACTCCAAAGAATTTAATTTTACGCGTACACAATGAATGCATGATATTATAATTTTTTTTTATTTCCATAAGGGGGGGGGGGGCAATTTAGGGTTCACGCGGGGTGAAAAAAATCAACTCTATGCCATTGATGTAGAATGCCATTTTCATATGTCCTCACCATCCCAACAACGCTTGTGAATAAAGGAAACAAATGCATTACATAAAAGATATATGTAGTTTTTAAGTACAATAAAAATTGTGAAGATCGGATAACAAATATAAAAATGTTACGGTGACATAGGCATTACTTTTCAACATGCATCTTATTCGGACATACTATCATAGCGTGTCGTTCCTGATTTGTAGAATAATCAGTCACTTTGTATCGGTTGAACTGGTTTATTCATTTTGACGCAATATATAAATTTTACGAACACACCACACATTGCATGCACAAAGCACTATAACATCTCCAACATGGATAAACATTTTATCGTGCAATCCTCTCCAATGATTACATAATCCATCGAGGATACATCATCCTCTGGCTGTTAGATCGTCTTCTCCCCCTTCACTACATCAGAGCGCCATCTCTTAACAGAGTAGCTTCGATAGCCTAGTGGTCATGGTCACAACCAGCGGTTTTCGTCGAGTCGTGGGTTCGAGCCTTGATGACGCTAAAGAACGACCTTGTAGCCGGGACTGATGCACGTTAAATCTATCAAGGTTCAAAATCCTCAGTTCGCGTGGTGTGGAAGTTTGGAGAGGGGGTGCCAGCACAGTTATCTTCCTCGTCACTTGACCGAGGTCCAGAATTACGAGGTCCGTTGCCAGTAGCCCTCGTGTTGCTTCTAGTGCAACAGGAATAAAACCAATCAATCTTAGTCAACCGAATCGCTCTCAAATTTTTTACAATACTTATTACTCTTATATTAAATCTTAAGCAGTAATTTTCCATCAATGGACACAAGTAAAAACTCAGATTATATGTTGCTTCTCTAGAACTGTAAAAGGAGTTATTGGAATAATATATTTAGATAGGATCAGAGAAATAATTCTCCAACTTGTTATCCTCCATTTAAGGAGTCTGTCCCCATTAGATTCAGTTCTTCTCAAACTTTCTCGTCAAAATACTCCTAGTTCATAACCTTTTTCCAGGTATATTCTGTCACAGCAATATTCTAATGCATTTCTTAAATTGAAAAATGGATTTTCAGGTATTGTTTTTCATGTTGTTTTGTGCTGAAAGCTCATATTTGTAGTTGAATTATTTCAAATCCGATGAGATTATTATTTAATAGGAAGTCGTTGATTTGCGACTTAATTTTTACCACTAGCAGACCCTTTAATTGAATCTCAGAATAAACTATTTTAATTTAGAATTTTCTGATTATTATTACTGTTATTAACACTTTTTATTTATTTTATATTGATTCGGTTGTTTATTTGCTGTGTTACCTGTAAGACACATGAATCACTGAGCTCATAGCATTGTTTCCATTCTATTGCTAATTTTTACAATTTATTTCTGATTCTATGTTCATATTTTAGTAATTAGAAATTTAGAAACTTATTTCAAACAGTAAATATTTCCGTTTTAAATGAATCTATGGATCCCCCCTCCATTGTTAGTAGAATTGTAATGCAAATCACTTCGATATGGTTTTTTAGAAACATACTGATATTAAAGGTACTCTTTCGAAGGTGTTTATCAAAAATCAATTAGTCAGGTTTGCTCCTGAACTTCCAAGGTTATGCATACTACAATTTAAGAAACGCATTTATTTCAACACTCACTTTTTTCCCTAGAGAGAGATTTCGCTGGTAAAAAAAATCACACATTTTTTTCAGTGTTTTATAACTTTTTCAAGGATGTAAACTTAAATCGCTATAAAATCAATCTTTTAAGTATTGTGTTCGCATTTTATTCATATAACAAAAGTTTATGGATGAAGAATTTTTTAAAATTTGATCGGGTAAAATTTGCCGAAGGTAAAAAAGTCATCTTGTTTTTCTTTCTTATTTATCTAAATTAATTCTCTTATTAAAAAGTATCATTTTAGAAAAAAGAAGATAAGGATATGGATTTGTTTCAACATCAGAAATGATAAGTTCTGTTTAAATTCTCTTTAAAAGAATTCATTTTTTTCCGAATTATTTTTTGTCATTTGATTTTATAGTGCTGCCATCTGTTGAGCGTCAGTTTTATTTTTATGTAACTGAATGACATCAAATACGCCATCTGGTAGACGTAAACTAAACAATATATACTCGCAAGACGTTTCACTCCACATATCTTAGAATTTAAGTGTGGAGTTTCAAAAAAGAATAATTTGAAAATGATGAAAAAAATTGGAGAATTTTTTTATTTTATTTTCTGTTATTATGTATCGTTTCAACAATACAATTGACAGTTTCATTCATGCACGTAATGCATTTCTTGGAATTATTGGCTTACGATGATTACTCAACTTTGAAATAGCTAAAAATTCATGAAAAGAGAAAAACGATTTAAAAAAAAAAAAGAAAGAAAAATTTTTAAAAAAAGAACAAAAAGAAGCGTATGAAATATTTTACAGCTTGTATAATTCTACAGAACAACAATGATAATAAATAAAAATAACACAATTCCAAAACTATGTTTTTTTAAAAAAAAAAAAAATTACAAATTTAAATATCCGTTTTTTTTCTTTCTTAATGTAGCGTGTAAAATATGATGCAATATATCTCATGTTATTTAATACAAAATTACTGGAAGTTTGCAACCTTATATGAAGGCGAATACATTTATTAGATTAAAATGTCTTAAATATGGAAATGAAACATCTTTCTAAGAGTTAATTAATGTCTTTAATGTCCTTTCCTATCATTTAAATTTACAAACATTGTAAGACTTACTGTACCTGTTTATCAAAAGTGCAAAGGTGAAAAAGGTGAAATTCATAAGTAAATAAAAGTAAAATTCATTAAAGGTAAGGTGAAATTCATTCTAATTCATTTATTCAAAAGAATTTAACTCTAGGAAAACTTCAAAATTATTTCCTTATTTTTTTATTTTTATTTATTTACTTATTATTTGTATTTGTAATTTTATTTTTATTATTATTGTATTTTTTACGTATGTGTACGTATAAGTCATCTCTATTTGAAATTATAAAGCTACTTCCAGGCTGGAATGTACATGCAATGAGTAAAAGTGAATAAGTAGGCAGGTTAAAATTTTGAGGTTCATTTCAATGCTTCTCTACCCATGTGTGTCAACTCGCAAGCATCAAGAAATAAAACACGAAGTGAGAGAACTATTATTAAAGTATATTAAATATATCTAAAACCACAAACACATATATGTCCCCACACTGTCGCATGTGCTTTCAAGTCCATAGGGAGTTTTAAAATAGAACACATATTACTAGGCTTGATTCAAAAATAAAGCCTTTATGTTCAAAACTTTTTTACTTGTTACTCGATTTTAACATTTTTTATTGTATTTTAAAGTTACATGTACCCTCTATGTAATACATTATTCATTTTTTGACATAGTCTTTATATGATTCCATATACTTGTGTCAATGGGTGACTCGTCGAGCAAACCTGTAGGTAAAGAATTTCAATCATTGTTGTTAAAACCAGACTTTAATGACAACTTTCCTTTCGTCATCAGAACAAAAATAATGTTCCTGAAGGCGCTCTTTTTTCTTTGAGAAGATGAGAAAGTCGCAAGGTGCAAGGCTTCAACTTCACATTTAAACACAGATCGCCCTCTTCTTGATCTCTCAGTACACCAACGGCACCTGGTGACAAAAATATAATGTATATTGTATAGAGAATATATGAAGTATTCAGGCTCAACAATAATTGAGAAAATTATGTAACAAATTAAAAAAAAAGTTATGGCTATGGAGATGTAACCTTTCAATAAAGCCTTGAGTAGCATGTCTGTTTGATTAACATCAATGTAGCAATCCATTTGGGCTTTACAAATTAACAGATAGTTCCAAAAAGAAAAATAAATTGGCTTAATAATGTTGCACTTATTAACTACCGACCTTGTTATCTAAAACCACAAGCAAATGATAAAGGGAATACCAGAGCTAATACCTCATAGTCTTATTTGGTACGCCGCCCTGCGGGAGAACTTTGTGGCACCTTTTTATTTATTATAAGCAGTCCCAGATTATTCCTTACAACACTCATTGGCGGCATCAGGATTCGAACTCTGCCATCTATGAAAGCTGTGGAGTAGGGCTATTAACGATTTTCTCTTCACCTTGGGGAATTTTATCAGTTTGAATTGCATAAGATTACAATTTCTTCCCAACCCAAATGAAACGTGATTAGGTAAATTAGATTAAAATAGAAATGAATTGAAGTTATTTAGATATAATGATATGTAATTAATGGAAAATGAAGGGAGATAAAGGATAAAGACTCGCGCGCTTTCAAAGAATTGTTAATTTAAAATGAAATTCTTCTGTTAGTTGTGGAGTTCCACTAAAAGTATTAAGCTACGTAGTTACTGACAAAGAGAGACAAGAAATTAAGAATGATTGGACTGGAAAGATAGATTTCTCATTTAAATCATAAATTAAGATTGTTAGTTAGGTAGATATTGTAGAGAGAGTGACCTTAGATATATTCTACAGTGATAATAAATAAACAATCTGTTTTGTTCTTGCGTGTCTTCAGTTGGAGTTTAGTAGTTTTTGATTAATATATTAGATCGAAATAGGGCACAAAAGTCGAATAATGACGGACTAATGTCACTAGTTGGCATCTGTAATCATCACGTACCTCGGCATTTCAAGCAACTAATAAAAAAAGAGCGATGAGATGGGAGATATTTTCATACTAATCAGTAACCATTTTTCAGAATAAATAAAAGGTAAAGTCATAAACTCTTTATGTCATTTATCCTGAAGACTGAAAATCGATTACTGAGATATCAACTTTTTAGAATAGAGTTTGTTGAAACTCTTCGAAAATAAAAACAAACTATTTCTTATTTGCACTACTTGATGATATAGCTTGATGTACCACTGCTTGTCATTGTCTTTAATGTAATGATCTTTTTTTTTAAATTCTTACTTCTTTAAACACATATTAAAATCAAATTCTCTTGAGAGAAATTTCCATGGAGCCTTTTTTTGAAAAAATTATGATATTCAATTTTGGCCGTAAATTTGAATTTGCAGTGTTAATAAAACTGTTGTTCTTTCTTTCTTTATTTTTTTTTTGAATATTTTAAGATAAAATAAATAAAATGATATAAATTACTCAAAGACTATCATTTTCTTAAGTCATCATAAAGAATTCAAAAATCTTAGTCCTGTTTATGAAATAGAATTGTTTTATATCTGGCAAACATTAAGATTTCAGACATATATTTTCAATGGATCACTTTATAAAGATAGGTAAATTTGAAGCACTTTGTTATAAATTTTCAGCTAATTGAAATTGAATACTGATCTTAAAGTAGGAAAAAAATTAATAATAAGTGAAAAAGAAAGTGAGAACCTTTTATACACTTTAGTTCAGTTATATATTCATGTTTATCATTTTTGAATTTAAATAGTGAAAATGAGCAGATAAAGTTCAAAATAAAAATTTTCTCTTTAAATTTAATTGATTACAAATTAAAATAGTTTTTTTTAAATAAAAATTTATAAATACTTTCCTAAATTTCTCTTTCAATTATATGGGATTCTAGAGTTTATTTCATACGTTTTATCGATTTGATAAATTTTCATTTAAAAAGTGAAAGAGATTTACTTATGAGGAACATTTATAGGTCTTAAATGTGTAATATTTTTCATAAAAAAAACTCTCTCTAAATTTTATTGCTTATTCATTTAATAAAACTATTTTTGGAGAAATGTATTTTAGTTAAAAAAAATTATATATAATTCTCTCTTATTGTTATTGTTCTAAATGAATTACTTTTATGGAAATAATTTAGCAAGAAACGCAATGAAAAATATCAAATTAATAATTTCACAAATGAATTCTTATGAAAATTTATTCAGTAATCGATATTTCCATTCTGAAAAGGAATAAAAAATAATGCATGTTTTCATTATAAAGATCACCGATAAAGAATGCTTTCATTGAGGGAAAATAAGGAGTCGCAACTCGTTCGAAAAAAAATATAATCGCTGTTGGAATTATTTCAACGCTATAAAATTTAAAGGGTATGCTTTCTATTATAAATTTAAAAAAGCATCCTTTAAATTGATTAGTTTTTATTCTGTTTGTGATCTATTGCATGATCTACATTAAATAAAGAAAAAAAATCAGTAATTTTGGTTCTTAAGGTATTTTTAATACAGGTATATTTTTATAGTAGGCATGCAGTATGTATAATGAAAATTTTTAACGATTATATTATAAATACGACGCAGGCATTTATCAATATAGAATTGCTAAGTTTATTATTTTCATCTGTTGAGGTTTATTTAGAAATCCCAGTTAAAAGAGAATAGTCAAAAGTTTTCTTTTAAATTTTATAAAAATTTATAAAAACAAAAGCTGATATTTATCCTTCATCATCTTCCATTATCTGCAGGGTCACATTTGTTGAAAACATACAGATGATCAAAAACGATATTTCCACAGGAAAAGGATTATCCTTCAGACGGTGAAAAACAATTGATGATTGTTAAAATTACAATAAACAATGAAAAATACTGCAAATGCTCAAAATATTTGTTTTTTGTTAAAAATGCAGTGTAAAGACCTTGTTTTATTTTAAAAAATCACAGGATTTAAATAAATTATTCGAGCATCGAATGCTAAAAAAAATTATTTGCATTTTTTTAAGCCCAAATGACATCAATAGGATACGGCATCATTTTCGTCCATTTGTCTATCATGCGTCGTTATCATAATTCGAATCAGCTTTGTAATCCCACAGAAGGTTTCAATGCACTGACGGAATTCATTTCGCAGTATTTAAAAGTTTCATTTTCGTTTTATTCGGATTTTTCAGTTGAATTTTAATAAGTTTGTCGTAATAAGTTGCGTTGTACTCGAAAAAAAAATTTAAAAGTGGGATTGTCCAATAACACATCGATCAATAATTCCCGAGTCTAACATTGAAAACAACATTTTTTTTGCAAATTTTTTTTTTATTCATCAACATAACACCTTTTGTTAATCCCCTTTTAGGGTGATACAAACGTTTCACACTTTTTTTCATTTTTTTTTTTTTTTTTTTTTATCCCCGCAAGAAATCTTTTTTGTTGCGAGTAAATAGCGATAAACAGCTTTCTGAATCATCGACTCGTTGCTGTTTTTGTTCCATCGAAAGCAATCGCGGCACCCACTTGGAAAAAACCTTTTTCACTTCACTTCAAAAAACCTTTTTCTTGGTCTAATCGACTTAAAATTTTGACACGTTTCAAGCAAAGGTTAGTACTCTAGAAAGACCTGGTTACTGGTTTACTACGAGCGCCATCTCTGGGTTAGTCTCGGGAGTTATTGATCGATGTGTTACATTATTATTTCTGAATCGTAGCAAAGTAATATGTTAAGTGTTCAGTTTTGACCGTGATCGAAACTGAACATGTTGGTTTCTCTCTCTCTCATCGTAATCGAAACTGAATTCTTTCTTTACTTAAGTTTGTATTGTGAATGACGACTGTCAGTTTTTTGTTTACATTCGATTCAAAACTAAGTGACCCTGATTGTTAAGAGAACGATGTTGTAAATGTTAGTGAAAGCTTTTCATTCACATGATATATTTCATTCTTACATGTTAAGAATAAAATGTAAACGTTATTAACGAACTTTAATTATTTTGAGTAAATGTTTCTGTTGTAATTTGAAATGGCCGTGAGATTCATCATTAACGATGAATTTCAGTATAATATTCTGGCATATAACGATATTTTATTTACAAAATGTTGCACAATATCTTCTTGGTTTTTTTTATTCTCTTGACATATTATACAATCGCAATTGAAAACATATTTTGGTTATTCAAATAAATTGTATATGTGTGTCTTGATTACACTCCTGAATTTCAAATTCAATTAAATGAATTTTTTCATGAATGAAAAAAATGAATTTTTTCAAACTGTAAAAGAAATTAGAAGCATGAATATCTACGTAAACTGATATTATTCAAATAATCGTATTAACTGAAGTAAAAGAAATAAACAGCCCTATTCTTGTGGTAAAAATATGTTCTCAGCCACCGGATATCGGGAATTGTATTCCCTATTCCCCCCAAAAAACAGTCGTATGGAATAATGAATATTATGCTCGCCTCTAAGTCATTGTGTGACAAGAAGAAATCGTGTGACTAATGTAACAACTAAGCAGGTACCGCCTCCGCTACTTGAATTAAATCCAAAATTGTGAGCTCCATCCTTATTAACCCTCTTAACAGTTCTAGTGCAACATTAATTGCCCACATTTAATTGAATGAAATAAAATAAAGACCATTTTGTGAAATAATGAAGACCGCTGCTCTCTAAATCCAATTGAGTCTTAAGATTCAAAGCGCAGTAGTGTAGAATTTTGTAGGGCGATGTACCAATTAAAATTTCATCATTGTCTATTTGTGATATTAGGCTAATCACGATTTTTTCTTCACTAACCTCGGGGGGTTATGATTATTTGAATTGCATAAAATTACAATTTCTTCCTAACCAAAATAAAGAGTGATTAGGTAAATTAGATGAAGATAAATAGAACAGTGGATTGAGTTAAATATATATATATATGTAGGATTTTCCAGTTAATTATTAAGCAATTAATTTTATTTTTTCAATCTACTGTAAAACCAGTTCCTCCGATACTCAATAGATGTCGCCACGAATCAGAGTCATGTGAAAAGCTCATGTAGCGCCATCTATCCCAGAACAAAACTAAGTGACACTTCGTTTTCTCTCTCTCTTCTCTCTTTTGCCGCCACTTTCTCCGCTTCTGTTTTCCTTCGCTACCCGCGTCGGAAGTAAACTTCAACGCCCGAGCGCGTTCCAACGTCCATCGATAATATGGGTTAAATGAGGCAGCCATCTATCTTTATCTGATGAACTGGTTAACTTACTAATACTTTTCATTGTGTAAATACTTATCATTCTTCATCATCTCTCGTAATAAACAAGTAAAGCTACTGTAAGCTTCATCCTTGAATATCATCAACAACATTACATGGAATCCGAAATTACCCCCCTAGACAACCAGCCCATTGCGTAAGAGCAAACCATCGTAGATTCGGGATGAACAATCTCCATCACCCCGATTTCTACAAAATTTATGGTCGCTTCGGCCGGGATTACTTCAAAATTTATGGCGGCTCCAGCAGGGATTCCTTCAAAATGTATGAGTGATCGGACCGGGATTGTGTCAAAATTAATGGGAGAAAACTACAAGAAGAAAAGAAAATTGATGCTCGCCCTGAGATCAAGACAATTTCCCAGATGCTAATGCCGACGTATGCCTTTACAGCAAGAATAGCCAGTGTCCAGTGACGACGTATCTTCTACAACAAGAATAGCCAGTGTTCAGTGACAACGTATGCCTCTACAGCAAGAATAGCCAGTGTCCAGTGACAATGTATGCCTCTACAGCAAAAATAGCCAGTGTACAACGATAACGGATATACTACAAAGAAAATGTGTGCCTCATCCATTTCCACGATTAGTTTCCTACGACGACGAGTGTGTCCTACTACAAGTAGAACCTCAGTTTTTCTATCATCAAATGCTTCTTCGCATCAAGTATTTATTTGTGCTAGTGATAATCTAAATGTGTGTTTAGTTTAAGCTCTTTATAAAGGCCGTCGATTGCTGAAAGAGCATTGTTTTAAAAAATATATATAAAATCCAGCGTATATTAATGTGCAAGTTTCACCGCAAGATTCCAGGTACTGTAAAATATTTATTTTTTCGAACAATCATCTAATTCTAATGAAGTGCCGTCATGTATTGTTTTTTTAATTATAAGAAGAAATATCTGAAGAAAAAGTAAATTAAACGTATTATTTTCTAAGTGCATTTTTATATATATATATTTTCAAATTGTCATCTTAAGTTCAAAATCTAGGAGTGTCTTTTTTTTATTATTATTATTGTGTGTGTGAATTGATATGTCATGATATCAAATCAGTCAGCGTTTTCACGCCAGAAACGAATAAATGCATAAGTAATTAGACAACCTCTTTCAAAATCGTAAGCATTTTTCCCCATTCCCATGAGATATATTCGCTGTAGTCAAAGCAAATTTCTGCTGTTCCATTTCACTCTCTCAATGAATGATAACTTATTACTTTTAAAAATAGGTTTGGTAGTCTAGTGAATTCCAAATTAAGCAAATTGAAAGTGTATTCTCAAAATAGATGACTTTGTTTTTTTTTTATTCTATGATTATTTCACTGTATGTCTGAATATTTTTTTTGGTTCCAATTGAATTACTTATATTCTTTCACAATGTTTAGTTTTAGTTCTGTGGAAAATTTTAACTAAGGGATTTCAGATTGATATGATAAATAATTCTTTTTTTTAAAAAAAAGGTGTACTTTAACAAATTATATTGCAATATTATTTTCACAATTTATTTCAAATATCCTTGCATTAATTGTGTTCGATATATATTTTGATACACATACATTTATTTAAGAAAATTAATTAAACGATAGTCACCATAATAAGCGTGTTTCATTTTAAAATCACTTTTGTTGTTATTACGCAAAAACGATTAGAGTATAAATTTTCAAATTTATTGATTCTATTTAACTATTCTCATATTAATTTTAAAATGTCGTACCTCACTAAAGGACGTCGGGAAGATATATTTATCCTAGCGAAAGAATTAGATCTAAAGCCCGATTCTTCAATGACAGTTAAGAAACTAAGGGACTTAATCACTAAAGATACTGAATATGATGAGGAATTCACTAAAAATTTGTTTACGAGTATAATAGAGCAACGAAAAGAAGAAACATTGCGCCTTGAAACACTACGAAAAGAAGAAATTGAAGAAAAGTTGCGCCTTGAAACACTTGCCGAAGCACAACGAAAACAAGAATTTGAAGAAAAGTTGCGTCTAGAAACCCTTGCTATAGAAGAGAAACGACGACAAGATCAACATGAAATATAGCTAGAGCGATTAAAATTAGAAAATCAACTCAAATTATACTCAACGGTTGACGAAACCGACAATTCGAAATTACTAGGCAAGGAAATATCCAAATTTCTCCATAAATATGAAGTTAAAGAAGATATTAGCTTATATTTAGTCTTATTCGAACGTCAAGTGCAACGATTAACAATTTCCAAAGAACATTGGGTTTCATATCTTTTAGGACTCTTACCGTCCGAAATTTCTCACATAATTAATTGCACGTGAACCAGAGGAGATAGCAAACAACTACGACCACGTAAAAGAACTTCTGCTTAAAAGATTTAAATTAACGCCAGAAAAGTTTCGCCAGCTATTTACCACGCATCAAAAAGTTTATAGCCACACTTGGACCGATTTTTATCACGAACTTGCAACATATTTTGATGGATGGACATCAGGGTTAAAAATCGAATCTTTTGAAGAATTAAGGAAACTCATCATCTCAGATCAAATGAAACGTAGAGCTCCTACCGACTTTAAGCAACATTTTCTAGACGAATGGACAACGATAAATTCGCCAGCCGAATTAGCAGAAAAGTTCGAAGAGTATGAAGACGTCAGGAGAACATTAAATCAAAAGCCAGTTAATACGCATTTTAGGGGAAAACAAGATTTCAGAGCTTCAGAACAATTTCGTCAGTTTGAATCGCCACGAAAGTTCGAGCAGGATAGATCAAGTAGGAAAGTTGCAGCAACCACTAGTTACAATCGACATCACGATGCTCAATCCGCCAGTCACAGAAGTCATGAAGGAAATCACGTAAACTCAAATCGACGGATCGAAAATCAAATTCACGGCAGAGAAAGGTATTCGAATTCAAATGTTTCTAATCACGCTCAAACGAATTACTCCAGGTTTAGAAGATTCAACGATTCAGCGAAAGAGCCAAATACAAGCCAGCCGAAGAGAACTACGAATTTCACGAGAGAAACAAGCAAGCCTACGGCAACATGTGCCACTATCAGTCAAGAAAGTCTACGCTCCAAGGAAATAATGTTTGGAAACAAGAAAATTACTGCGCTTATCGACACCGGAAGTACCGTCAGTCTACTACGAGAAAATACCAGCAGAAGAATCATAGATCCAACAAAACTAGCGAAGAACAAAATTCTCTCAACAGGAATAGGTGATGCTCAAGTCACTACGATGGGATCCTTCGAACAAGAATTTCAGATGGGTGAAGAAAACTATTCACTAACTTGGCATGTTGTACCTACAACAAAACTAAAGTACGAAGCAGTCATAGGTTTAGATATTTTAGAACGTGCATCAGTCAACTTCACGAAGAATGGTGTAGAATTTGTGAAATATGAAAAGCAAGCATTCTTAATGCAGATACAAGCGGAAAACGTCGAAGAAGTAGAACTGAATCACATAGGAGATCCCGAGATCAAAAAAGAACTTACGGAAATGATAGAAAGCTACAAGCTTGAAAAGACGGTAAGCACCGATGTTACCACGAGAATTATTTTAAAGGAGGATGAACCAATTTATCAATCGCCACGCCGATTAGCATTTACGAAAAGAGAAAAAGTAAACAAACAGATAGAAGGATGGCTCAAAGAAGGCATCATATGCCCAAGCTCATCAGAATACGCCAGTCCAGGCTTACAAATTTACAAATATAGAAGAAGAATAGAGTTACAAAGCAAAGATGCTACGAAGAACTTTAAAGAAATACAATCCGAAAACTGGAAGATTTACAAGAAGAAGAAAAAAAAAATCTGCAGATGTGGTACAGCATCGAGAGTAGATAGATATTATTTGGTGAATTTTGATTGATTTAATTTCATACTATATTGTTTTCCTTTTATGTATTAGATATTATCTTGTGTTATTAGTTATTTTGTATTATTAGTTATTTTGAAAATTCCAGTATAGCTGGAGGCAGTATAGCAGCTCTATTTGGAGGGGTCGAACTCTGTAGGATTTTCCAGTTAATTATTAAGCAATTAATTTTATTTTTTCA
>BMAW01122019.1:206546-219393 GCA_019974015.1 Nephila pilipes | reverse complement strand
TGTTGGAATAGTATTTTCAGACAAAGAAGAAGAAACTTAAAAAAAATATTTTAATCGCTTCAGAAAGAATTCAAAGACCTTTATGGTGTTATGCGGTAAATGCTCTTTGTTGAAATAATATGTTTTATAAGTCAAAACTCCTTAAATTGCTTTGTCCTATTTGCACAAGTTCTCGTTATGTTAACTATTGATAATCGATATTCAGCGCGTTTGCGTTTTGCATACTGAATATATTACAATACTGAGCAAAGTAATGTAAATGCTATGGCATTTAATACAAACTACATATAATGTATTATATATTTGATTAACTATATTTTAGCTCATTCTTTTTTCAAGGAGCTTGAATATAAAATATAAGCGTGAACAAATCTTTCAATGGAAAAATATCAAGAATAATTTTTATTATGAATTCAGTTTTGAATACAAAATGTTAAACTGAAGTTCGTAAACATGAAAATTTTGTACTTGTATAACATTTGTAAATACTTAAAAGGATTATATATATAACATAGATGTCTAAAAATATATATGGAGTTTTGGTCTCTTAAATGTGTATAAAAAGTACTGAAGAGATCCCTAAAAATCTAAAATAACAAATGCCAAAATGAACTTGAGATGCATCTGTGAGATGCATCTACACTGCTGGCCATAAAAATAGCAACACCAAGAAGGACTGATCTGAATGATCGTCAGAATCACATGCAAAGAAAAAGAAGTTAGGATATGCAAATGATTAGTTTTTCAGCTCATTTAGACAATGCAGGAGGGAGAAACGACATCTGAAGCACTGCATAAAAATAAAGTTGTGTAGTGAATTTCTCATTCGAAAAGTGCTTCGTAAGGTCGAAGTTTTCTCAGAATATCGTATTATGCAACGAATAAGGAGAAAAAATATTTACAAGCAAGTGTCAGAATTCGATAGAGACAGGATCGTTGTTTATCGAGAATGTGGATTATCGTTCCATTATATTGCTCGTCGCAATGGTCGAAATCCAACCTCTCTCAGGCGAATATGGAATCAATGGGCTGCTGAGGATCATACTTAATGGTATGCAGGATCTCCAAGCCCTCCATAACTAACCCCCGAGAGGACAGACATATTGTTAAGTCAGCCTTACAAAACAGTAAAACCACTTCACGAACCATTAGTCAGGAAATGGGCATGTTTGCAGAAAGTCAGTATCTGCTCGTACGGTGCGACGAAGTTTGCAGCAGCGTGGACTGTCACCACGGCGACCATTGATTCGACTTCCCTTGACAATGCAGCATAGAGAGAGACGGCGACTCTGGTGCGCCGAATTACAAAGCTGGATACAGTAGTGGCACAATATCGTCTTTTCAGAAGAGTCCTGGTTCAGCGTGAGCTATTCAGATGGACGTACACGTGTCTGGAGGCTTCTAGAAGACCGCTCGTTGCGTGCTAACGTACAATATCGTCAAAAGGGCCCTGCACCTGGTGTGATGGTTTGGGTAGTCATTGGGTTGGCGACACGCACATCTCCGGTTCGGATCGAAGGTAATTTGAACGCAGATCAGTACATTTCTGACATCTTACTTCCAGCGGTTAAGCCTTTCTTTGAGGCCTTCCAAACGCTATCTTCTAACAAGATAATGCAAAACCACATGTTGCAAGTCGTGTTATGACTTTCCTAGATACACAAGTATTTCTTTGTTGCCCTGACCTGGACAATCTCTAGATCTATCACCCATTGAAAACATCCGGTCATGGTCTGGAGAGAGACTGGCCCGCCACCCTTCTTCAGCTGATACGGTTGATGAAGTGTAGCACAGACTTGACGCAGCATGAAATGGTTAGCCCGTTTCTGTCATCAAAGCCCAGTTCGACTCCATGCATAACCGGGTAAGGGCAGTTTCCTCAGCCAGGGGTGGCTACAGTGGTTTCTACTAATTCAGCACCCCTGTAAAACCTCAATCTGTTTTCAAATTTATTCATTTTGTCTTCATGCCATATTGCTTACGAACAAAAAATATCTTTTTCTGTATTTGCTTTCCTTCTTGGTGTTGCAATTTTAATGGCTAGCAGTGTATAAATAAAAAAATTAAATAATAATTTAATTTTTTTATATTTAAAAATAGTTACCGAATTATTAATCAGAACCGCATTCAGAATATTTGTCCATTTTATTGAAGAAGAGGAAGTTATTCACGAATGAGAAAATGAAGACACTCTTCGTTTAAAGAGGAAGTTCCAATGTTCAAAAAATAAAAAAATAACTGAGAATCTTATTTGAATTTAATACATACTAAGTGTGATAATATAGAATAAATGTATGCAAATAGTTTCTTAATAATTTATTAAATGTTAGTTAAGTTTTCTTTAAAAAGGAGATTAAAAATGTGCCTGTCTAATGCCTGCTTTCATATTTTGTCGTAATAATACGAAAATTTGTCATAATACCAATAATTATTCACTCAGTTTATGACTGAAATGAAATTTCTGGTCTTTATGTTTTAGGGCGTAACTTTTGTTTCTTACTTCCCTGGAAACTTTTGAAATTGTCGAACACTGAACTATATAAGAGTGAAGGAAAAAAAATTCCCAATTTTATTATTGAAACATTATGAATTTTAATCTATTCAGCCATTAAGTATTTTAATTTGTATCCTAATGAAACCAGTGAAATTTTAATTTGCATCCCAATGAAACCAGTGAATGATCAAAACAATTTATAGCTCTTATGAGTATATTTTTTTTAAATAATAAATTTTAATTTGCTCATTGAAAATATAGTAAATCTTAAAATATTTAAACACTAAATATTATAATTTTTGTTAAAATTAAGTTAAGTGAATTATTGGAAGAATTTTATGGCTTATATAAACTATATGTTTTTATATACAAATTTTTGGTAATAGTTTTACTTTTTTTTCTTCACGAAATTGTGTTAAAAAGAACTTAAAGGAAACAGAAAAACTCTTACCAAAAGTTAGCGATGATATGTACACCTCATCTTCTCGACTCCAAACGAGGGTTCATCTATTTTTCAGACCCTCCTTTTTAAAAGCGGGAAATTCTCTTCAAAGGTGTGCATAAAACATTAGATAACGAAGTTCATAACTCTTTCATAGATAGTAATGTTTACGTGAGAGTCAGAAGTACGGGTAAATGGCTTAAAATTGATTTTTTCAAAAGATTTAATGCCATGGTGTTATATTGTACAACCATGACTCAAAGTATTCGAAAATAACGATGATTTTTGCAAATGCTTGTTTCCGTTTGACAATCTTCGGAGAAAATTCCTTTGTGAGTGACATTTCTTTTTGCCTTCTACAATTACGTAATTGCCAATAACAATAACTTAAGTACATAATCCAAATTACTTTTACAAGGGAATAAATGTGCCAGTAAATAATTTGAGCGAATGTGAAATTATTTTCTTGAGTTTATTCAGAGTTTTGAATCTTCTTACAGCCATATAGAACCAATGTCCTTCATTTAATCCCAAAATTTCCTATCTACATAATCAAAAAAAATATGCATCATCTTTTAAAAAAGGTATTTTTAATGTCACTTAAAATATTATGGTGTTTATTAATTAAAAGTAAGTCAGATAAATGTTTTAATTTCAAATACTGTAAAGCCAGTCTTCAGAATTCGTGTATTCTTATTATCAAAGTTATGCAATGTGTGTTTGGTTTCAAGATCTTATCAAATACAATCTAATTAAATGTAATTTTTTTTTCAAATTTTAGTAACTTTATTGACTTTGAACAATCGATGGATATTAAAATAAAGGAATCTCCCTCTACACAATTCTTATTAGTGGCTTATAACTACAAATTGTTGAAGAATTTCAGTTTTATAAATCTCAAATAAGATGCATATCTGGTGTAAGATAGAGAAATACGAGTAAAAAAAAATATTTCGTTAATTTCATCAAACACGAAAAAATTTGAGCTCGTCTGTACTTAATATTGATTTTAGTAGTAAATAATTAAGAGGTATATTTCATTGGTTGTAAAATAATTAGCTGAGAGAGAAGTTTTGATTCATAAAACTATGTTTACCTTCCAATTTGTGTTCTGTTCCAGAAACAGTATTTTAAATAATTTTATATCCCTTTTTTTAGACTTAACTGTCATTACTGACTTGTTTTTTTAGACTTTTCTTTACTTTTCTTGATTTCTATGTTTTAAGTTATAGTAGTGACAATGTTTTTTGAAACCACTAAAATATTTGAATATTGTATTAAAATTATAAGTTAATTAATGGTATATTTAAAATATTGTTCGTTTAATTTTTAAAATTTTTATTGTTGAGAGAGATAATTTATTGTAGAGTACATATATGTTTCTCGTGTATCTCTTTTGTTCGCACAGTATTATCTTTATATTACACCCATCCCCACTCCTATCTGATGCAATATTTAGAATAATGTGATTAATACTGTTCTATATTTTGGAGTTAAATAATGTGTGTTTATACAAGTAATTACAGATCAAACCATCATTTTTTAATGACTTGTATTGTGAAAAGATCGTAATAAACCAAAATCAACATTTTCAGAAGTTCAACCACAGAAAAAGAAAGTAAATATAGTCAACATCTGTAATTTCAAATACCCGTTCATGCTTAACTAAACATTTAAACTGTTGTATCACCAATTAAAAACCTCTACTAAAAAGAGTAAAATTAATTAAACCAGAAATTATCACACACACACACACACACACACACACACACACACATATATATATATATATAATAGGATGATAAATCTATCTTACCTTTTATCTACACATTTAAATCTAATTCAGAATAATAATGGTAATTATGGAACAGAATATATAGACCTAAAATTGAAAATTATTGATAGCAAAGTAAAAAGTAATACATATTGTAATAAAAACAGCTTTAAATTTCATATTGAGAAGTATCTTTTTAGTGTAGCTGTATACATATTCCAATTCTTATAAATATTATATTTAGTTTTGTTATTAAAAAAATAATAATTTAATAAATTATTCCATAATAAAATAATTATCTTAAGAAATTTTTCACAAGTTGCATTAATGTATATTACCTCATTAAATTTATTAATGAACATTTAAAAATCATTAAGAAAAATTAAATTAAAAATACATATATTTATATATGTATATGTTTATTCACTTACTGCCATAAAAATTTGTTAGCCAAAAAGTAAGAGTGGGATCGTTACGAAACTTGGCATAAATGTACGTGTCAGGCAGATATGTAAATGATTAGAAATAAAGCGTGATTGCGCATTGCGTAAGGTCATCAGAGGGCGTCGAACTTCATTCCCCTTGGATTATAAAACAGGTAAGCAGAGCTTGTTTGCGTGTTTCACTCTAATGCAGAGGGACACTTTTTAACGAGAGATGAAAATTACACCGCCATCGGAGATAAAATGAGCACCTGTCAGAATTCGAGAGAGGAAGAATCATCAAGATGATGGAAACCCGGTGGTCAGTTCGGCGAGAAGCTCACCTCTTAGGCCATTCAGACTTTACCTAGGTGTTGGGACCAGTGGATAAGAGAGAGGTCTGTTACACGGCGACAAGGATCAGAGACACTCGACAGACCAATAGTCGAGAACACCGTCACATCATACGACACGCACGTGTAGTGCCAATTTTCTCATTGCCCATCATCCATACACAGGCAGCACCTTCATTAAAGACCTCTGTGTCAGTCCATACCATCGCAAGGTGCATATGTTAGAAAGTATCCCTACGAGACTGATAGACGTCAGGGATATTCCCTCAGATTCCCTTCATCTTTTACCATGAAAGTGACTGAGAGAAATCTCCAGATATCCCGGCCCATGAAATCAACTGGATAGAGAAATTTTCTTTCTCTCTTCTGCTCTTGTCTGCTGTTATCGAGTAATCGGAGTTGTAACTCTTCTTGTCTTCTATTTAATAAGGTATGCCTTGTTGCCTCTTTCTCTCTCTCTCTCAACGAAATAAATAAATAATGTTATTACGAAGAAAGAACTGTTCATTTCAACCATGCATTCGTAATGTTTTATTTTTGTTAGAACAAAAAATTTTAAATTCATAATACACACACGCAGATATATATATATATATATATATAGTCTGTGAGAAATTATAAATATGTTTGCTATACATATTTTGGCTTCGCAATGACGTCAAAGTGTCTTTATCCTTTTTTGATTTTTCTCCTGTCAGTATTAAGAATTTCTGACAGTTGTTTTTACTTTTGTAGCATAAATATATATATAGTTTCTAACGATAAGAATAACTGAACCTCAGCACTTCTGAAAAGGTTTCTTTCTTAGTGAAGTAGGCAAAGAAAATTTATTTCTATTAGCAGTATATTTTATTAAATAAATGTCTTATAATTATACAATACTTTCTTCTGAGAATTGAGTTTCAAAACATTCTATTTAAGGCTGCCGTCATGTAATATTGGACAATAGGTTTTTTATTAGGAAAACTTCTTCATTCCCCAAAATTGTTTCACCATTAATATCGTATTTTGGGCAATTACACATTAATCCTATTTCTGATTGAACTCATGCATTTTTCTTGCATATAATGTGTTTCATATTTCATCTCCTAAAATTTAATGAATGAAAAAGAGGGGAACTGGTACAAAGAGAAGGTAAATTCAGATTTAAATAGTTTTTTTTTTTTTCTTCTTTTTTTGGAATTGGGTATTTTTTCCTCTCGTGAATACGATTGATTCGAATGGAGCAAGAGGTTGAGACCTGTACCATCTTCTTAAAGGGAAAATACGATGACACATTACCTGGTTCAAATTAATTCTCCTCAATAATTTGAGATTCTGGACTTAATTGTTTCTCGCACCGTAATCCTCCTTTGAAAGTTCGTTTTAATTGAATTGAAAAAATTCATCTTTGCTGAACATTTCTATAAGTGCTTATTATTACAAAAAGATGTACGTCTTATAAGCCCACGACTTATCAAATATCATAATAGTTTTTATTTTAAAATATATTTCAAATATTGTCCAATTTTTCAGCTTCTTGTGAAGACATCTTTAAAGAGCTAAGAGGAAATTCCTCGAAGGAGGAAGTGTTTGTTATTTTCTGTTATTGATTGTTTATTATGATTAACAATTGATAATTTATATTGTTGTTCTAATCTGCTGAGGCCTAATAAAATTGTGTAGTTCATGTTTAAAGATTACTAAAATATACATTAAAATTTATTTCTTGTACTAATATCATGTACTGTTATCTAAATTCTAATTTATATCACATACCATCAATTGTCCTTTATCCTGTAACTACAGGAAAACTCAAAAGAATGTAACTTTTATCACATATACCTAAATAGGAATAAATTCCATTTGTGGTTGAAACTTATCAACTATATCAGTATAAATCAATAAGAGAAAAAAATGTACTGTGTTGCAAATTTCTATGATTTTCGTAGTAATAATTGATTTTTTTGGTATATCAATAATCTGGGTATTTTTGGGTTTATCTGAAAATAATCGAATAGCTTTTTGTTTTGTTTTATTTTCCATTACGTGATTGGAAAGTTAAAACGTAAAATATGAATCATAGAATGATTTATTCTTATATCAGTTGTATGTTCCACTTGATACATCACTAGAATAAAATAATGGACATGTAAAGAGAATTAGATGTAATAAAAAATAGCCTTCTTTAACACTAAAGGTGTGGACAGTTTATATACCTAAGGTATTTCAAAACATAAAAGAGATCAAATTCGAATATTTTCAGCTTTTTACTTGAAACGGATATGAAAAAAATACTTTTAGGTTAAACTTATCATTCATTTGTCAGATGAAGAAAATGAATTTAATCCAATTCCTGATTATTTGACATACTTGATATTTTCTTAAATTATTGAATCTGTGAAACTAATTTTAATACTTTCCCCCCTTTTTTCGTCTTTACATGGATATTTGATCCGAAACACTTACTGAGAATAAATAAAACAGGTTTTCACTGCAAATCGATAATATATATAAGTTTTTTCTATGAAAAAAGTTCATTGACATTTTATATATCTGTGGCCTAATTTTGAATTCTTAATTCAAAGATCATCTTAAAAATTTCTAAATGAGTGTTTAATTATGTAATCAGTAAGTAAAGACTTGGTTATATTTAACAACATATTTTGTTCTTAGATTGAAAGCATCCATAATTCCATTTACAATAATATATGTATATTTAATTGAACATGCTATTCAGAAAAATAAAAGAAGGAATTACTTTTATATATCATATCAGGGACTATCTTAATATCGTAGGCCTAATATTTTAAATAAGTCGTTAATCAAAAACATTAGATTATAAATTTTTAATAAGTAAATCAAAAATGTTAAATAATACAAATTTCATAAGTCGTTAACAAAAAAAGTTTTTTTTTTATCAGAACCTTTAAAGAGGTTTTTCTTACTGGTGTAATTTCGTAAAATCTTAGGAACATTACATAAATAAAAAAAGGCGCTCTGCAACTGGACATATTATAGTGTTTCTATGATAGTATCAAATATTACATATCAAAATTCATTTGATATTTTCAATACTTAAGCAAAAGGATTTATGTGCCACACCTTAGAAGCTAAAACTGTAGACTGAAAAAAATGGTGAGAAAAATTCAAGTCCTTTTTAGACCAATATCTCTCGAATATTATGAAAATGAAATAAATTAAAACTTATTGAATATCTTGAGTCACGTAAAGATAATTTTGGTGTTTTTAACAAATAGAGGGCAAAGAAGGATATTAAAGTTAACAATAATATTAAAGAAAATTTTAAATTTTTTAATTAAAACTCGAAATAATGTAAATTTTGAATTCGATGAACCGATGACAGTATTTAGACATTATTAATTTTTTGTGTTACCTGCTTAAGGTTTCTCGAATTAATAATTGTATGAAAGGAGAAAAAAATCACTTTATATATACAAAAAGATCAAAGATTTCGAGTGCATTCTCATTTGTGCTTTAATATTGTAATACAATGATTAATTAATATAAAGAGGAATAATTCATAATTTTCAACTCTATTTTTATAAAGAGTATATTTTTCTTAGTCAAAAAGAGAAAATTAAATCTTTTAGAGAAAATTAAAATTTTCTGACTAATTAACGATTAGTATGCGTAATTTGTTAAACAAGTCGGAGAGCATTTCTTTGCAACAAAATGACATAATGTATTTCTATAATTGTGGCCTCAGTAAAAAAAATTATCATTTAACATTATGGGGAATTTAGATGTATTTTCTTATTATTGAAAAGTTCTTGATGTAACAAATGTGTTACAGTACGAAGACTTTCTTAATAGTACACATTTTTGAGTTTAAAAATTTATTTTAAACTTTTGACTTAAAAGTTTCATTTTTTTTAAAGATTTTCAATTAATGTATCACACACAAATGAAAATACCCGAAAAAAACTTAAATATGAGACTTATCATAACTTATGGTGAAATACTTTAAGACGTCTCTTTTCCCCCTAGGAGTTCGCAAAACTAAAAATAACCAATTTAGGCAATAAAAAATGTATTGATAGACTTCAAATTATAAGAGGAAAGCATGAGTTTAGTTCCTAATCAAAGGCTTAAGCATTTACAGTAAAAAAGGAAATATAGCATATATTAAATAAAAAATAGCAGTTATTTCTTAACTCTTTAAAAATGTTCAATAATAGAATTTATTTTCATTCTTCTATCAAAATCCCCTTTCAGAATTATTAAGTTTCTAATAATAGAAATGAATTAAAAAGGAACTTAATATTCCATGAATTCTTTACTCTTAATATTGTTTTTTTTTTTATCAGAAACAATTCAAAAGAGTTCTATATTATACATTATGCGTTTTCTGTGTTAAGTTTTTGATAAATTCAATTCAATGATAAAGTAAAATTTATTATTTCAGAAAATATCAGGATTGTTACGATTATGATTATAATAAGTTTAGTTTTTGATAAATTCAATTCAATGATAAAGTAAAATTTATTATTTCTGAAAATATCAAGATTGTTACGATTACGATTATAACTCTAAGTTATATTAACTGAATATTATGTAACAAAACTAAACATTAACTAATACTCAATTTTATTTCTTTTAGTATAAAATTTTGCTGTTAAGGCAATTCGAATTCGTTAATATGTTACAAATTCTTTTATCACTCGACATTTCCAAATTAATGTTATCTGAAGGCATCTCCATTTTTACGTAATCTTCGAGCATTTCCAAGTTAATGTTACTTAAAGGCATCTCTAGCTCTGCTTAAAACTCAAATAATTAAGAAACGTAACTCTAACAAATTTTTTAAAATTCATTTCAACCCTTCATAAAAGTGCTGGATGATATTCTTTACTTATAAAAATTAATCCTAAGATAAATGCGCCTAATAATATTTAAAGAACATTTTCCTTATGCAGAGATCTGAAAATTTCCACAAAGATGCTTTGTATGTCTTATAATTTCACGTAAAATAAAATTATACATTTTTACTCTCGGCAGAAAACATAATGCTTTCCAATTCAAAATGCATTGGACTGTTGACAGGAACTGAACAGTCCTGTTATGTTATGTCCTAAAAATATGAAGCGGTAGTCCTTACGAGACTTTGACGACTTCCATTAAAAAGACATTCTTAACCAATAAAAACAGCCTCTACCTTTCCTCGACCTTATTCAGAGAACAGGCTGTGGGTAAAAGGATTATTTGGGTTGGACCCCCGCCCTGCAGTGATTCTCGGCGTTGTTTGTCAGATACGAAAAGGAGGAAGGTTGCCTAGCAACGGTGTTTGAATCAATCTCCATCCTCCCACGCCATTTACCGCTCTCCGGTCTCACAAGAAAATAAGAACGTTGATTGACAAAGGGGTGGAGCCTCCACCTTCCACTATTGACCACACCTGAACCCTGCCCGCTGTCTTCAAAGGTGAGCTACTGGTTTTTTTACGCATAGCGTTAATGCTTTTTTTACACATGTATCACGATATATTTTTCCTTTTATTTTTGCGCACCATCCCTAAGCAGTAAACATTTTACGTAACGTAAAATAGATTCTTAAAAAAAAGTTTAAAAAATAGCTTTTAAAAATATTAAAGCTATGAAATATATATTTCTATACATTTTCTTTTTCTCTTAATTAAATATGCTAAATAGTCCAAAATTTACGTTTTGTTGGGAAAAACTTTAATTTTTTGCTTTTTTACATTAAAATTATATGTATCTCCTATTGCTTATGGAAAAGTTTTTAAATAGGAAATCACCGTTATCAATAATCATTATTTTATCTAATGAGAAGAAATAAAGGTGTATGTGATTCCTATTACTGTATTTGACGTGAAAAAAATAGTGGCAAGCATGTGCAAATGAATCATTTCAGTAGACTGATTCCGAATCTAATATGAAAATAGAGCGATTTTTCGAAGAAGAAAACTTAGAGCCCGGGACAATCCACTGCTTTTGACATTTAATAAGCATGATGGATAGCCCTTGCATCTCGTTAACTTATAACGGCTGCTCCTTCTACACTGGGAATGCTGATTGTTGCTGCAAGCCGACCCGAAAGACTCAGCCCCACAGTTTGTGATTAAATTGCCTACCACCAGGACTGCGAGTTTCGCAAAACTTTCACAGTTCGTTGCTGATGGTGAAAAAGAAGAAGCTGAGGGGTAGCATTATCTACACACTACATAATTTCTTGGAAATGGTACATATTGTCCTTTGTATCTTTGGGACAATGCGCTTCTCTGTAACATGAATCCCTCCCCACAAGACTCTTCTGTGTTTATTTAAAGGGGCTTGCGCTCTAAAGATATTTACCCTTGATTGCTTCTTAATAGTAGCTGGTTATCAAGATAAGAAACGAATTACTGTAAGTATGAGAAAAAAATTGTGATACTTTGTTCTGAAAATAGATTTTACTTTATAAAATATTCCAAGAGTTATTTAGAAATAACGTGTAATATTTCATTTTTTTTAGATTGATATTTCATAAAACTCTTTTTATTAAATTAAAACAACCGTTAATACTTTTTGCTGAACATTTTAGGCTTATTTAATGTGAAGTATTTTTTAAATCAAAATTAGTTATTCTATTTGGGAAAGCTTAGGATGTATGAAAAGAGCCGAAACAATTTTAAAAACTACCACATGCGTGAAAAGAAATACAGAAATTATATTTATTATTTTAAAATTCTGTGTTACTCAATAAATTTTTATTAATGCATAAAATCCCGTTTTTTCCCGTGTTATGAAAAATTGTGTTATCATACTAAAATATATTTTATAAATACAATCATCTATTTTGACTACGGAAAATTTAAATTAATATAAATAAAACCAATATAAAAATACTATTTCATACAGCAGTTTCTTTTAAATTTCTAGAAAAAATAAAATCAGCCAAATTTGATTTAAAAAAGCACGCTGTGTATGTATACATAATGAATAGCATTGTTTCAAGAACATTTAAGATTTATTTGGTATGATAAATCTTCTTCATATAACCTTCATTAAAAAATTTAGATAAGCGTAAGAAAATTTATAAATTACGAGTTAATTTAACAGAAGAAAATCTGTTTTTTTATTTTATCTAAACATAATACAATTGATCAAAAGAAAAAAAAAATAGAATTCTTTATTTGTTGGATTTTTTCAACTCATGATACAAATATATATTTCCTTATATCGCACTAATATGATGCTATGTAATGTAAATAAACTGCACAAAGCCTTTAAAAATACAATATATCTCTAAATAATATATTATTGTATATGAATTGTATATGATAATATACACATGTCATATATAACACGAAACATACTTTGCGGTATCATGAAAATAGAAAAGATAAATATATATATATAT
>BMAW01122019.1:196269-206446 GCA_019974015.1 Nephila pilipes | reverse complement strand
TATATATATATATATATATATATATATATATATATATATATATATTAATCCATATCTAATAATAAATAAATAGTAAGCTTTCACTTTTATATCTTAAGAATATCAAAAGTATAGAATATAATAAACTGCAACGTTGACTTTTTGTGTTCTTAAACAATGATTCAATTACGATCCAGCTGAGTCCTGAAAATTTAATTTACTTGCAATATTAATACTTCAGATTTGATTAAAATCCTTATAGAATTGCAATTTCAGATTTGATTAAAACCACCCTTTCATTTTCTCGCACTTAATATTATTTTCCATGTGGATGCTTTTTCCATTCATATATGTTCGAAAAATCATACTTTATTTTTCTCGTCGAAAGAAGATTTAGCGAGATTGCTAGAGATAAAACTAATTGAAAGTTGTTTTTTATTTGGCCGAAATATGTCTAAGGCAGTGAAAAAGGATTTACAAACATCTTTTCATTTTGTGTTTAAATGTTAAAACTTTATAGTAGCTTTCTCTACATATGAATTTTTATTTAACATATAGAGTTAGTTTACATTTTGTTATTTCAGAGTAAATGATTTCTTTAGTGGCAACACAAGATCTTTAATTTTATACAATGGATTCTAATAAAATCTCTTTTAAATTTTGCATAATGGAAGATATTTACAAAAAACACAGACACGATGTTTTTCAATATCTTCCCAATTCTCATGCTATAATTTGAGTACATTATGTTACTCAAAATAAAAGGAAAACAAACAAAAAAAAAAGTATTGATCATCATAAAAATGACGAAATTATATTTATTTATACTAACGGATGCATTCAATAATAAAAAAAAATACGTGGATTCAATTGATAATCATTATTTTTGTAGTGATGAGGGAAATGTGTCTAATAGTTCTTCATTATTTTAAATAATTTTTAAAAAATAAATAATATTTGATCCGTTACAGCTTTGTTTTTGTTTTAGATATGTTATTCACCTGCGTTAAAATAGATTCTCGTTAAAAATAATTATAAGGAGTTTTAGTAAATAGATTAATTTCATGGTGTTTAATCAGAAAATAAAAAGAAATTCGATAGCAAATTTTTAAGCAGGAAAAATTAATTAATTAAATTAAAAATAAATAAATAAAATAAAATGTGGATTTTCCCCCTTTGATTGAATATTTGTTTATTTAATACTTGTTTTAAAAAGTTCGACCAGAGAAAAAAAAATCTCAATATGAAGCTGAAAACCAGCACCTAAAACTTAAAGAAAAATAAACATATGTGAGCTCCTTTTGTGGCTATTGCCCGTCATTATTTGTGTGACTCTCTTAGCTTCATATTTTAATCTAATGTATTAATAAAAAACTACAAAACTGTGATGACATCTTCGTTATTTATTATCACTGCAGAATATCTACTGTTATCTCTAGAACTTCCTCCTAACTCACAGTCTTAATTTATGATTTAAATAAAAAATCTATCTCACAAATCAACTCGTTTTTAATTTCATTACTTTCTTCGACAGTAACTACGTACATTAATGTTGTTAATGGAATACACTTCATTCCACTAAACTAACAGAAGAGTTTCTATCTCATTAACAATTCTCTGGCAATAAGTCCTTATCCTCAATTTCCTTTCATTTCCATTAATTGCAAATCATTTATATATCATTGAATCTAAATCCCTTCATTTTATTTTTATCTTCATCTAAAATCGCGAATAGCCCAACGTTATAATTTAATTGAAGTTCCTACGTTATTATAGATTAACTTTCATTATAATATTTTAAGCATTTAAATAATTTTTGCAGAATGAATATGCAAAAATAATTAAATTAAACAAATATTAGTATTTTAATAGAAGTAATATATCTTGAAATATTTTTAAAAATGCGTATCACTTTATTTGACGCTCCTTCTACATTTCTTCGACTCGCCCACTGTTAAATGGTAAGTTATGTTTCACTAAAAATAAAGAATCCTTTGGGTATGGTATAACTGCTAACGTATCTGAAAGATAATCTTTACTTTGAAGGGTTTTATTAACACTTTACTTGTATAGTTTGTACAACGCATTTCTTCAAAATGAGTTTATATTCATTTCATATTAAAACACTAAATTCGACACAAAACTGTTGTCAATATCCTTAAGTTCAATCAAAGTTAAATCTCTAGAGAGCGCAAAGCCATTAGACCTTGCAATTTTAAGTTCAGTACGTTTTTACCAGTATCTAGGGGTAAGAGGCTTCGTAAACAGGTAAATTTAAATATTCGTCCTCGAATTCATCGATCAAGTTGATTATCTTCGGGATTCAGCATCACTGGCTAATTGCTGTAACAAGTCATTGTAGTTTTATCTGACATGCAGGAGACTTGAGCTCTAGAGTGCGACCGTGCTCTCTCTTTGATAAGGTGATTGTTTGACACTTAAGGGCCTGGTGAGTCCCTAAGCTCTGCTACGGTCATCTAATTCGTCTCATCTTCAAATTTCAGACTCTCCCTTAGCGTCAAAGTGGATGAACTTACACCTTCTCTGCGGAACGGATGCGATTGGGAATGACGCTAGGGTTTAGTTTCAAGAGTTAATGCGCTTAAATCAAGCTTTATTGCGAATGATATGGAAATGAGTTATTATGCGGCAGATATGTAAGGGATTTCTTGTTGCTTCAAAGCATTTTAACTGAGTTCTCGATGATAAAAGCAATCGTAACTGTTTCACTTAAAATAATATGCTTAGATATCGGACCCCAAAGTACACACTCTGAAGGAGAAGTTGGTGGATAGAAAGCGAATGCATGCGTTCTCGGAGTTTGCTGCTTCAATTCCCACTAGAAAGTTGTTCCTCGTTATTTGCCAAGGGGCGCGATTATCATTTAAACCTACTGCGATTTTATTTCCAGTGACTAGTGGCCTGGTATTTTGTCGAGCAATTTAACTTCAAATTATACGATACACATTTAATAGCTTCTAATTATTAGCGACCCATAGGAATTAACATGTTTTACGAAGAAATTTACTTGTTCATTTAACTGAGTTAGTTTAGTCCCTCTCTGATATTTCTTCTCCGCTTTGTGAATAGTCAAGTCACATTAAGAAGTTAAATAACACATTAATTATTAAATATCGTAAGTTTTAATAAAGGGGAACTGTTAACGTAAACTTTTACTATAAGAATTTTAGTCTCCTCGTTAAAAGCTAAGAAATATTTTTCATCTGCTCTTTTTTGTAAAATTATTTTAAAGCAGATGTCTACAGTAAATTTTGTTGTGATATATTTCAAGAAGATAATAAGTTTAATAATAATTAATGTATTACTAACATAAAGGTAGACAATTTTATAAGTTAGCAAATTTTCCAAAGGATTGTGAGCTTTTTATTATGATTAAGTGATTAAGAAAAATAAATTAGTGATCAGAAATTTTATATTACACATATTTTAAATAACTCAGTTTTAGTTTAAAATTATCACAAACAAATTAATTAAAATGTTAAAATTCTATCAAATTAGAAATAAAACTGAATAGGTAAAACTAATCACAGTGCGTTTAATAATTTTACGAACTATATCTGACAAGTTCTAAATAAAGTAAATAACAACACATTCAATTTCATTTAAATTAGATCAACCTATGATTTTCTATGTATTTATACTTAAGTTGCAGTGTTTTGAAATTATATTCCATTTAAATTTCTTTTTTTTTTAAAAAAAAAAAAGTGCATAATGTGAAATTTGGAAAATGTTTTCAACTTTCGAAAAGATAACATACTTATTGGAGTGTGAATTATAAGTAAGTCATGTGTACGTGATGTTGAACTATTTCCAAACTAAAGGGGAAATCATTAAATATTTTTATTAGTTTAGTTATTAAGAATAACCACTCAATGATATGGTAATTCAAGCGGGTTAAAATTATTGCTAAGATAACAAGGTAATAATGTGAATATATAAAACGATTAAAATATAATGTATTTAAGAAAAAAATGTCTCATTATATTATTAATTTAGAATAATTTATGCGTTTTAAATGTAATACTGTAATGAATTGTCTGCGTTGAGATTGAGAGATACATTTACACAATAAAAATGAGTATAAAATACCTAACCAATTTATTCAAGCCTTTGAATAATCACTATCAAAATAAATTAAATATATGTATAGCGGTAATCTTACTCTGCTCAAATCCATCATGTAGAGGGTTTGATAGATGTTAAATTTGGAGTGATCCCAAATCTTTCAGAAGTTTGGATAGGGTGGTACCATCTCAGGTGTCGTCTTCGTCACTTGATCGAGGTTGAAAATTATGATATCCTTTCCCAGTATCCCACACTTTGCTTCTCAGTGCAATGTTAATAAAAACAATCAAATCAAATTCAACGATACTTTGCTGAGCTAAATATCATAGTAAAGATATCTACATATCATTTAGACTCTTAACAGTAGACTTCTAATAAATGGATCCGATTCAAGTAGATTTCATCCCACGGGACTCTATTCAGGTTGTCTTGCTTTGATTATCTTTTTTTACCGTTGCTGAATCCTTAATAGCGTTCCTATGATTTCCTCTATACCTCCTCAATATCCTTCACTATACTTCTTCTTATATGGGAGGTTGTCACAAGATGAGGTTTTTTTTTTTTTTTTTTTTTTTATCAAATATCGTAGTAAAGTAGCCTCAGAGGTTAGTTAAAGGGAAAGTCTCGATAGAACCCATTATAATATTATTAGTATTTTATTTAACACATATTGAATTTTTTCAGGTAAAAAAATCCCAATACACCTTCGAAAAGTTGAAAAAAACTCAACAAGTATTTTAAAAATCTAAGTTCTACCTCATAAATTTCCTATGAATAGGAGAACTAGTCATTTTTTAGATGAATGATGGTTGATTTCGCATTCATGTAGGTCCGTTTCGACTGACACAAAATCTTACCCCTCCTCAGAGAGGGAAAATTAGAGAAACATATAATACATACCATACATTAGATTGCTTCTCCAGAAAAATAGTACTTTATATAAATGCATTTAATTTATAAAAAAAATCCTTTTTTTTATTTGTATGGTTTTGAGCATTCACTTAAAAATAAAACATGCAACAGAATGGCACTTAAACAATAGATGGTTGGTTGGATTCTACGATTGTTTTACAGTAGACTGAGTAGTACAGAATCTAAATGTAACTCTATTGTTTAAGGTCCTTGCTATTTACGATACTCTAGACGAAAAAACTGAGGAATAGAAAGGTTTTACTGCTGAAGTAATGGCTAGATAAAGCAATTAAATGCAATGCACTTTCGGTAAGCTAACTTCATGTCCGTCTCTTTATGGCGGTTGGAGGGAACTACTTACAATTTGTTAGAAAATGAGAAAATACTCATGAATTCCTTACAGTACATTGGAGTTAATAATATATTACTTTTTCTTACATTACAAAAATTTAATAAATTAGAAATGGGCTATTTTAGAACACTTTGTTATTGATACTAACTCTTCACACAGCCTTTCTTACTTACGATGACTGAGCCGATTAAAGCGTGAGCAGAAATTATATTTTCATCCTACAAATATTGGAAATACATCATCAAATAATTCAATTCTTAGGAATTAACCTTTCATCTTGTGAACTAGTAACTTACTTTTCACTGAATTTGAACAAAAGAATATAGAGAAATATTCCGACACATTTAATAATCTCTTAATTTCTCTTTCTAGAGAACACTGTATCTAGAATTATCTTAAAATAAAATAGGAAGATAATAAAAATGAAATTTTCTGAGATTTTCATTAAAAATATTTGAGCAATTTTCTACCAGATAAGAAGCAAAGCACAAGAAATTAATATATAAAATAATAATTCATAAATTATAACTACTAATACCCAAAATGAACACAGAAAGTGGTAGTGTAAATAAAAAGTAATGAATTATCATATCATTGAAAATGCTGATTGATATAAATCATAATTTATATTTTTAGAGAGCATTAGTAAATGCAAAATACACTAAACTGTGACTGATCGGATTATTTTCTCAGTTATAGTTATTATATGTGTTATTTGTTATGCTGTATCTTTTATATATTGAAATATATATTAACGTTAAAATAATACTAGTAAAATTATATCAAAGTTTTTTTTAAAGAATGCTCATATCGGAAAATTTTTAAATTCATGAAACATAAGACGTATTTGTAGTTATATAAAACTTTTATTCTGTTCTAGAGGGAATTATCAATTTATATAAAATAATCAATTTCGACGGTCTTTTAAAGCTTATATCACCTGATATGATTCCTACATATCTATAAATACATTTTAAGAAATATTTATTATTGAATATTTTGATGATTAATAATTTGATATCAATGCATATTTTTAGTTGAAAAAATTGATATTTCGGAGTTACAAATTTAAAATTGTACATCATTTTTAAAATGGTCAAATGAAGACATTTCTCAAAAGAGAAGTAATTTCATAGTTTCTTACCCCATATAAAAGCCCGTACATGTTAGCGTTGAGCTAACATAGTGTTAGATCTCTTAGTTGAGATGGTCCCTAACTGTCTTCTTCTCTTCTTCCCCTTTCCCCGGAAAGAGTTCATCACCTTATTTCTTATCGACTATTATTTTTCCCTCCTCTCCGTCATCATCATTCATCTCTGACCACTAATAATAAGCACTTGGGTTCAGAAAGGCCCTTGCCCTCTTTTTTTAATTGGAGATAGTAAAATACCTACTTTGATATCTGAACGCTCACTTTATTTTACTAATAAATATTCTTATTGAATAATTATTTATGATAGAAATAATGGCTATAGTTAAAAGTTCTTCATTATTTTTAGTAAAAAATTACCCAAGACTCTTTATTAGCATATTAACAATAGTATACATTTATTAAACTAATATTTTTATAACTCGCAGTATATGTGTTGCTATCCCTAATCTGAAATTTTTATAAGTGTTGTAAAAGAACTTGTTTTAACTCGTGTTATACCAGAAAAAAATCAAAACTGAAGAAATACAGCATTGAACTTCTATTGCGATATTTAAGCTGTATAAAGTTTTTCACTGATTAATTTATTTGAAAGATGTTAAGGGAATTTTATTTGTTCAGATATTGTCATGATGCAAGCTTATAATAATCAAGAGTATTGGCATTTATATCATTCGGGTAGATCATAAGACCATCAATTTTTATCGTAAGATTACTGTAAAATCACTTCCGATAGCTTTACTTCTGAACATCCTGACATATAACTCATTATGTTAATCGCATTAAAATAAATTTAATAAAGTAATACAATCATATTACAATTTGAATATTTTTACATCAAGGTTCATAATACAGATTGATAACGGAGGCTTGGGCTTCAACTTTAAATAAAATATCAAAACTAAATTAAATTTAAATTGTGTTACATTAGTGTGCTAATGTTATCGAATTACTTTATAAATATCTTATAACTTTTAAGATACCTGTGATAAAGTAGCTATTAAATTTATAACTTTTCTATAGTACTAGTTTTACTTTTCTTATTTTGAAAATAATTTCTTTTATGTTATTTAACAGTCAACTAATAACTAACTTAGGCAATTAGTTTCAAAAGAATTACCAACTGGTCTATTACTGAAAAACTATTATATGACACGATGGTTGATATACATGAGGGAACGGCAGATTTATTTTTTTTCCCAGTGATTTCCATTCCATCATTTTAGAAGTAAATTTAAATAAAAATTATGTTAATCCATTAGAATAGAGGTAATCAAATTAAGATAAATGAAATATTCAAACGTGTAATGAAGCTATGTATGAAATGTATGAGTTGGAAATTTTTCACTTAATGCCTATGTTACTTATTAGAAATATTTTAAAACACGAAAAGTATATAAAAAGTACAAGAAAGTTAATTGAAAATAAAACGAGGGAAAAATTAATTACACAGCTAAAAATGAGCTGTATTATTTGATTATAAGAAATTCATCAGCCAAATCCTATTTTACAATAGACAACTTATAAAATGTTAATTAATAAAAAACAAATAAACACAAATGCCGTTACGCATTACATAAACATTACAAAATGTAAACAAAGCAAATTTTAAATTACACGTATCACTTTTGATTTTCACCAGCAACGATGGGATTAAGATCGGCAAATTTTCTAATGAGAAACAAAATTGAGAACATCATCCGCAGTTTCTTATCTGTATTGTGTTCGCAATATCCAAAGCAAAAGAATAAAAAAAAGCACATCCCTTTGTCTGCACGAAAAGCCAAACGAATTCTTCCTCCCCCTCCCTCTCCCACAAATCAAAAGATTCTAAGCACTGTTCTATAATTCAACTGGAAACCATTATTGAGCTCTGCTGCAACGCGTTTGTATTTCATTCATTGTATGCAGAGAAAGTGCAGCGAAAATAATTTCGAGACATTCTTTTAATTCCAATCTTCTCTCATAATCATTAGCATCTCGCTGTTAAAGCCGAGGAAAATTAGAATGAGAGAAAGAGAGGGAGAGAGATTATCATTAAAATTTCCCTCCTAGGCTTTTAATCGCTTTTGGTTACAGTGAAACATCCCAAACATTTAAAGTCAAGAATGTGGTGATAGAAAGATTATGACAATAATAGTAATAGTTGTGAAATAAAGATACGGGGAGAAATCCTAATTGTACTAGAACTATCAATTCTCGATGAGTAAAATGAAATCTAGAATATTTCACAGTATTTCCAACAGATAGATATTTCAAGTTAAATTCTCCATTTTGAATTATTGAAAGAATCTTTTGATTAAAATTTACATGCACATTACATAAATATTTTCCTATATTATTCGATTCGGCTGTTTCATTTCTAGTAATCAGTGGTAATTATTTATTGACTATTTTAGTACGCTCAGAAATTCCGAAGTATAATAGATATAACGTTTTCAATTAATCTATTTTAAAAAAAGTTGGAATATGTACAACTGACACTGAATGAATGTTTGAGAATAAAGGTTTTAGTTTTGTTATTGTAGATATCAAAATACAGGAAATACGATTTTGTTTGATTAACACTACATTCAAGATATACCATGGGATGGATGCTTATATTTGTTATCAGGTAATTAAAATGACTCAGCTTCATTAATAGAAATATTGTTTTTTCTACGTTAAAATAATAAATGATAGAAATAAATGACAGAATAAAAATACAAGAGACATTTGTTTAAAGAAATTCCTCAAATAGCAGAAAATGTTTGAAATTTTAACTCATTAAAACTAATTATAGTTAGCTAGAAATATAAATGTATTTCTTGCAATAAGCTCAAGTATATGCAAAAATAAATTAATTGTAAACAAGATCTTTATTTAATCATTAATGCAATTTTATATATATATAATCTGATAATCACTCTCTCCTCTCTCTCTCATGTAAAATTCATTTAATTTTTCCATTTTTGATTTTTTTTTCTACTGGATTATTGGTATGTAAATGTATTTTTTTTTTTTCACTTTTTGCTTTCTCGTTTTGAAATTATTATTATTCAGATATTTTTTCAACTACAATTTTATGCTTTTATATTGATTTAATTTGTATTTTTACTTAATTATTCTAGTATTTGATGTTTTGGGTTGAAATTTCTTTTATTTTTGTACTTCCTTAAAATATGAAATGGTAATTACCAAGGCTTGAAAGCATTGAGATCTTAAGATTCTAAAAGTTTTAGAAATTCTACGGATGAATTAAAATATCAGAAAGAATTTTTCTTACATATAAATTTACATAAAATCAAACTATTATAATAATATTTACTACTAAGTACAATAAAATTACTTTGAATATATTTTGTTTTAATCCCAAAGTTCAATACTTGAAAATTATTTACATTAAACAAAACCTCTTGGTAGAAGAAGAGTTAAGAAAATATGAAAAACAAATGTTTTTATAAGATCTTCTGAAACATATAAGCACGAACAATAAGTAAAAACTAAGGAATTACTTGGTTATTAAAATAGAGAAAAACTTATATATTAGAAAATTTTCAGATTTAAATGATGCTTACGATAACAACTATTCTTTTCAAAGATTGCATAAAGGTATTTTCACACCCCAGAAGTTGTTTTCCGGCTCGGTACAAAACACATCTCTCGAAAACTCAAAAAAAAAAAAAAAAAAAAAAAAAAAAAAAAAAAAAAAAAAAAAA
>BMAW01122019.1:175345-196169 GCA_019974015.1 Nephila pilipes | reverse complement strand
AAAAAAAAAAAAAAAAAAAAAAAAAAAAAAAAAAAAAACACCGAAATATAAAAAATGTCTAGCCAAACTCCTCCATTTTTCTATGGAAGCTTTATTTCAAGCAGTTCATTCTTGAAGTATTCAGGAGAAAAAGCGAAAACGGAAAAGAAATAGTGTGTATATTTTCACTCTCGAAAACGAATTGTTTGAATTTTTTGCTGTAAATACAAATAACATATAGTCAGAAAGAGCTAGTGAGGCTATAAGTCACTAGAAACAAGATTCGGAAATTGATGACTCAAATCAACTGAGTTAAAAACTGATATTTTATCATGCACTAACTGTCATAACTTCCAAAAACAAATGTTGTTTTTCATATTAAAACATGTTTCCCATAAGACGGAGACGTTCACGCGTGCATTTTAATATTTCCTGGTGTTTTCTCGCATTTCTCTTGCTGAGCAAAATTTATTTTCCGCACTCCGAGCAGTTTTTCGATAATAGAAGTAAAACGAAAATCGATGTTTTCGATAAATTATGAAGAACTTGTTAATATAAAAATTATTAGATATATTTTAATATAATACTCACAGAAAATTACTTTCATCGATGAATTAAAATTTAAAGAGGAATTTTCCTTAAATTTTTAATTCTTTTAGGTATAATATTGCTTATTTTTACAGATAGTCAGTAGTTAGGCCTTAAATATAAATACTGTGCTTAGAAGATATTTATACAAAAAAAAAAAAAAAAAACCAGAATAAAAATATTACAAATCACAACATATAACTATCTACAGATGATTCAACTCTAAATCAATAATATTAATAGAATAAAATTAAATATTTCAAGAAATCTATAAGATATAAATTAATATTTATAAAAATTGATTTAAATAATGAAACAATCGAAGCATTTAAAACCCAAAAAGTTTCCAACCCTAATGAGACACACACACACACACACACACACACACACACACACACACACACACACACACATATAACTATGTATAATATATATATATATATACATGAAATAAAGATGTGTATAAACTAGTAATAGATTACAAAACTATAGCAAAAATAAAGTAAATTATTATTAAAATTTTAAACTAGACAAAATTACTATTGAAATTAAATAAATGGATAAAATTAAAATGTAATTAAAATCATGATTTATTACATGTAAGACAAAAAAATAAAACAGATTTAGCTGTAAATTAAAGAATAAGAAAGATGAAGGGAATCTTTAAATTGTGCTGCAAGTAGAATATTAAACAAAAATGTAAAAGAATACTAATAAATTTGTGTAAGTAATAAAAAAGTAATAAATTACATAAGTGTAACAACACACACACACACACACACACACACATATATATATATATATATATATATATATATAGAAACTAAATTCTAGAATAAAGAAGCAAGTATTCAAACGTAAAAGAGATTTCAAAAGTTACAAAGAATATATACAAATAGTTTTTTAGACTATAGAAAAAGCATTTAAAAGTGATATAAATTTTAATTACCAAAAAAACTAGAATAAAAAAAGTTACTCAATAAAGCATTTAAGAAAGATATCAATGTACATTAAACATTATTAAACGAATAAATAATGACAAGAAAATAAAGTTCACTCATGAATAAGTGTAAACTAAAGTATGAAACGCAAAATAAAGAAAGAATGAAAATGAAATATAACATTTTTAGATTGTGAGTCTGACTTTTGACAGATTTGCAGGTAAAACAATGTTTTACAAGTGCCAAACATACTCCAATATAAAAATGCTATAACCCAATATGGAAGTTCTATAAATTCAAATAAATAAATAAATGCAAATGTACAAATTGAGTAAAATATGTATGTAGACATACATATTTTACACACAATACAATTAACACCACAAAGACATTCTACCAGAGGAAAATTGTGCTAATACTAGAAAAATCGTAAATACTTTAAAAATTGAAATTTAAAATATAATAAGAAAAAAAAGAGAACAAAATAACAAAATTTAAACACACATACACACACATATATATATGATTATTATGTTATAAAATTATACTTGTAATACAATTCAAAGGATATTCTGTTTGCAGATAAAAAAATTTAAACTTCTCCAGTTTAACGTAAATAACCTGTATTTTAGATATAATTCAAAGAAAATAAATAAAATATGATTATAAATTATGTTCCTATTTATAGTGAAATTTTAAGAATTATACCTAAATCCGAAGCCAATGCTAACACTTTTCGTTACTTCTATTCGTGTTATTTATAATAAACGCGTATGGAATTATTACAGAAAATATGGAGTTGTTATTGTCAATAAATATTTGATAGTCTAAAGAATTGTGTCTCAGTTGTTACTTAGTAAAATGACCAACTGAGGACATTATAATTTTTCTTCCCAGCAAATAAATATACGCCAGTTAATTTGGATATCTATAAATAAAAATACAGTCTCACATATCTTTTATTAAAATAATTTTCCTAATTTCTTCACCTGTATACCAGGGACTGATTTCAGATTTTCGTCGTAAGGGATCCTTAAACAAGCACAGAATCTTCTAAGCAGCCAAATCATTGATAAACACATTGATATCTTTATTGATAAAAACGTAGTTTTCAGAATAAATTACTATCGTTTGTATTATAAAATTGGTTGCAATAGTCATATTAACACAGGAAGAAAACTTCATAAGAGAATAGATTGCGTTGTCACTAATCAAAAGTAAATTCTAAACAAAAGTAATGTTTACACGAAAAGTTCAGAATATGTTTCGAAAATATCTTTCATATGTGTTTAAGGATTTCTGTCTATTTAGAGATTGATTACACTTGACAAAAAAGTATAAGATTTTAATTGAATGAATTGAACACAAATTTTATTTCAAAATTTAAAGGTCTTTCAAAAATACACATGTATTCAATTTGATTCATAATTTATTAAATTTTTTTTAATTTAGTTATGTATTTAAAATTAAATTTGTTAACTACTTTAAATATTGTTTTCATGAATCATCTTATACGGCCAAAAAAGACTGTTTGGTCAAGTAATTAAATTTGCATGCTTGGAGTATTTTTTGATTAAACCAGGTTCATTTTTATTTATGAAATAATTAAATATTTACTTAAATAAATGCAATTTAGTCCCTAAATAAGTTAAAGATTCTCTTTTGTAAAAAGCGAAAAATTAAACTCCGATGTGATATTGAAGCGCATTTTTAATGAGTGTTAATTAAATCATAAAGTAATTTTAGATCTAAAGCATTTTTACTTACCCTTAATTTAATGTTATTTTTATTAATTTTTCTGCTAAGTATAAAATTTTTTAATCTAAACAAATTGCATGTTAAAGTACATTTTTAAAATTTTGAGAATGCTATTTGGTTCTTAGTTTACATTTTTATTATCCAATCATTCTTTAAAAGAGTAAAAGTAAAGCATTTATTGTTTTATCAACAAAATGAGATTTTTATTTCAATTATTAGGCGAAAAGATTTTTACTTGCAATTTTTTAAAAATATTTATGATCTTTCACACCTTGTTGCAGGATTAAAAGTTTATTTTGAAAGATAAAGATATGAAAAAAGAATTATTTCCATGATATTTCGATATTAAAAGAATAGAAACAAGAAGAAAGAAACGCAAGCGATTGAAAATTCCTCCACGCAACAGAGAAGCAAAGATTAACCTGTCTTAATAGCGCAGTCTTTTAAAATCTTTGTCTTCCAACTATCGTTTGAACAGCGAGGTAAAGAAATAAAAAGAAACTACTCATTCATTTCACTGCCAAAATTAAAATGAAAGAACATAACAAAAACGGACGAATAATTATAAAATGTGCAATCTCAAACTGAAGTGAATTGAGTTAAGATCTCAAAGGTTGGAGGAAAAGGAAATAAATTGGTAGGGATGAAATTTCCTCTCATCATCATCATCAACCAATGGAGCATTTTTCTTTTTCTTTCAAGTCAAGGTGCGAAGAGCAGCTCACAATTTTCTTCACAATCTTTAATTTTTTTCAATTCTTTCTCACCCCTCTCTTAGGCATTATACGCTATTCTTCTTTTTTTTTTCTTTTTCAGATGTGAGAACCAAGAAAATCGTTGGCACTTAATTTTATTGGGATTTCATTATGTTCTATTAACGTTAATTTGATTTGAAAGCGTTTTAAGACACTTCTATGAAAAACAACCTTTTAAAAAGCTTTTAAAAACTAAATTCTTTCACTCGCATTTGATTCGTATCAAATAAAATATTTTTTGAATTTATTTACTAATTATTTAAACTGCTAGCAAATATAATTTTTTTTAAACACAAGCTCTATTTTCAGTGAGATTTTATCAATTTAAATATTTGTTAATTGCACGTAAACCTTGATATTTTAAGATCTTAATCAATAGTATCTAACAACTTTCACATTTATTATTATTTCACAATATCTGTATTAACTTAAGAACATAACGTAAAACTTGTTTTAATAGAATAATTGAAATTGCGACAAAAAAATAAAGAGTATTTTCTGAGTATGAATCTAATAAACTGAACCAACTGGGAAAACTTACTGAAGAAAGAAAGTGATTGGCTGTAACAATGACTTATATGCTTATAACTAGAGTATATTGGCCGCTCCTTTTTTTAATGGAACATTTCATAACTAATATCAGTATCAATTCCCCAAGAGATGTCTGTGTCTTTTTATTATTCCTTATGAATTATCTTAGTCAGTTGTGGATTTTTTTTTATCTCCCTTAGTTATTACTATAAGTTTTGTACATAATATCTCTTAGTACTTCAGACATTTATTGATTAGTACTGCTATTTAGAGAGGATGATATATTATTTAATATCATGTAGAAATTTTTGTAACTATATATATATATATATATGTATAATTATTACTATTATTTAAGTAGCATCCAGATTCATCACTGAAATACTTATTTCCATTTTACTTAACACTGATATTAACTAAGAAAAATATTATAATGCTATATAATATAATCCATTTAATATTATCATGCGCTGATAGCTAAAATAGTGTAATTTAGCTTATTGTCATAAGGCCGAGAAGAATGAATTCAAAGGTATCGCGACGTAGCTTCGATTTCAATCTTCTCTTATCAATCTAAAAATAAGAACTATATCACCGATTAGCCAGAATTGTTACAAACTTAATAGTTGTTGACGTATTTATATTATTTACGTCACTGTTAAAGCATAATTAATTTTAAAATGCAAAAAACATTATCAGAGCAAATCGAGTTGCAAGAATAACAAAAATTGTTTTCTTTTTAAAAATAAAAATGTATACTTCGATGGAATTATTAACATACAAATTATTTCCTTATATCTGAGAAAAAAGTTCATGCATTATAAATGAAATGCACCTTATTTTATCAATCAAACATAGGTAATCCTTTTTATAAGTCATTAAAAGAATAGAATTGCTCAATAAATGATTGAACTTAATAAATAAACATATTTTCTATTATGCACTCACCTCCATAAAATAATCTCAGAAAAATTCAAGAGTAGAATTTTGAAATTGGATCTAAATATACGTAAATCCATTCCTCGTAAAACTCTTCGAAGCGCTTTTGTAAGCCCAAAATCCTAAATTATTCTTAACGAATAAATTCACGCATTATTTCTTATTACGAATATATGAGCAATTTCCATTCTCTGACAAGAAACCGCAAACCTGTTTACTATACTCGTAAGCCCATTCAAATGACCCAATCTCACAATCTATGGGTTGTCAATGGTTGTCGAAATCAATGGCTCATATGACATCAGCAAATGGCAAGAGCGACATTTCCTTTTCCATGGTCCGCTAAACGTCAAAATTGGAATGGAATCGAAATAGGGGGAGATATTTCAAGTGCTACGGAAGCGATGACACTTTGGAAATGTATCTCGGACGGATTGCATGTCTTCGTTATTCCACCGTTAAGCACGATAATGGGAGAAGTGAACCTAATCGCTTGAGAAATTAGTTAGGAGCATCACTAGATATCAATGAATAGTGTCTAGCGATAACATGTGAATGAAGCTTCACTGGGTTTCACCTTTCATGTTACTTTGAAATCAAATCATTGTGTAAAATCTTTTTTTGTTCACTCCTGTTACATTTTCCCCATGCCATTTTACTGTACTTAAACTGTAATGTTTGTAATTATTACCAATAGTGCGGTTAAATTTCCTTTTCAATTTCAGTAAGAAATAGATTTGTTTAAATTTCAGTTATCTTCTGTATGCATATGCAAGAACAAAGTCCCCAAACCAATATTCAATAACTTAAAATTTTAAGTGTAATGTATAATATTTTCTTTTAAATGAATTATTTCTGAACTGTATTTCAAGTAAAAAAATTTAAACATTATTTTATATACTTTTTATATTACTTATATTTTTTGAAACTATGCTCTTCTCTTCATACGAAACATAATTACTTTAACTTTTTACTCTGAAATAAAAGCGCTTCCTACTTCTTGGCTGCCATTCCCCTTTCTTCCTACAATTGTTTTCCCAATTTTCTGAAGTTTAAAACTTAGGTTTTTTTTTTCTCCAAAATTAATAGAGTTGACGTAGCATCAGTGAACTCTTCCTGCATTCAAAACTTATGGACAACTTTGTTAGCTTTGTATGTTAGGTTGAATATTACGAAGATTAGATAAATATCACAAGAGGAAAGGTTCAAACGGCAAGAATTAAATAACTTTCAAAAACAGATGCAACATCTATCTCGCAATTTGAAAAGAAATCTTTCTGATAATTAATTAATAAAGTAAGTCTATCTTTTTGTATCTTTCTAGACATTTTCTGTTTTGTTCGTACAATTACTTTCATAAATCAACTTAAAATGAGAATTATATTTGAATATTTTACATTATTCATACATAATAAAACAAATTATCAAACCACGTATGTTATATAAATATTTTTCAGCCATTTAGCTGAAATCTTTATTTAACAGTTACAGAATACTTTTATGAACTTCCTAATATTTTTTGAACTGATATATATATATATATATATATATATATATATATATATATATATATATCACTTCAATTCAAAAGGAATTCACTATTAAATTGCATTTCTTAAACTCTCGAAAAGTAAACCAATAAATAAAATATTAATTTATTTTCATAAATAATAAAAAGTAAAAGTACATTGGTTAAGTAAGAATTGGCTCTTACTTTTAAAAAAATTGGCTTAAAAGTACTAAAAGTAAAAATTGGCTGTTACTTTTAAAAATCAACTGAAGATAAAAAAAAAAAGACTTTTATATAAAAAAATGCCTTTCTTTTTAACTCTGATTAGCTTGAATTTTCTTAAAAAAAGCGTATTATTTTTTAAAAATCTTCAGTAGAATTAGAATCTTAGAAAAATTTCCAAATTTGTTTAATGCATTGTAAAAACATGATTTTTTTCATGCATATCTTACGTTTTAAACCAAATGATTAAATTATGTAATTTAATAGGTTTTTCAGCAAATTAATTTATTAAGTGAAATTAATCTAACTTTTATATAATTGAATAAAATTTTAATTTTAATTATAGCCATTAGTCTTTCATGTTTATTAGTTCTAATTAACTTTGAAATATATCATTCAAAATCGAGGACATTTTTCCTAAATTAATAAAGAAATTATAAATTTTCTGATTAATTTAATGAGTTATAGTTTCATTATTTCAAAAATGCTTTTTCATGAAATGCTACATCCATACGACAAAGGTATATTTTAATTATAGAAATATGCAACATTCTGTGCAAAAGAATGGGGAATGGACTACTTGAAAAATTCCCAAAGAAAAATTTCGATTTTACAAAAAAACTTATAGCACATTAAAATATAAGATTATTTGAGTAAAATAAACAAATTCTGAACAAAAGAAATGAAGAAATAAAAGGAAATAAAGAACGAGTAAATGAAATATTTTTCACTTGTAGAAAAGTAAGAAATTTTTGCAATATATATTCAATAAATAATCTGTTACTTCATCTATCAAATGGCAATCATAAAAAAAAAAAAATAGATAAATGTTGCTTACAGTCTATGCTTTACATTTTACTGAAACTTTATTTTAAACTTAAAAACACAAATTGAATTAATTTTCGAAGTTCTTCGAGTACCAAGATTAAATTTCAATGAACAGTAAATCATTTCAGATGATATCAATTCATTCGCCCCTCTTTGCATAAATATTTTGAGTCATTATTTTAATACCGAAATAACTATCAAATCTATGGCAGAAGAACGATGTAACATTAAAGATGGAAAGTTTCAGTATTTCTATATATATATATATATAAATATTCATTTGGCTCTTATTTACTGGCAGGTATTTAGCTACGATATACCACTTCGACTCTGAGAGGTTTTGCTTCTTCTCTAGTCTGTTGCCGCATCAGAGAACAAACAGCATGCCTCTTCAACAAAAGACAGGATGCTCTTAGCAAACGAGCTACGCAGACAGGTAATAACTAAACGGAGGTCCACCCTGCTAATCCGAATTCTGTTCGATTGATGGTGTGGACTCAGATCCCTACAAACGACGCCACCTACTGCCAGGGCAATGAGGATAAAGATTCGTGTTTCAAGAATGCTAATAAATTTCAAATATCTCTTCCTCTTTTCGAAACTATTTCTCAAAACATTAGCTTTTGTCTGTTTAGATAACTAAGCCTTTAACATGCTTCATATTTAAAATTTTTGATTTTTTTTTTTTTTTTTTTTTTTGTTAAAAAATTAATGTCACGTCGCTGATTCCATGGATGTTTTGCTTATGAGAATTTGGTAAATAGAGAAATCTAGAAAATTGAATTTTAAAATTATAAGCAAATGTGACACGGTATGTAGAAAAATATCTGTAACAGGGTTTTTCTCAAAATGTGTTATTTTAGAAATCTGGTACTTTCCTCAAAATCTACTACATCCATAGCTCTGATATTTTCCACAATACAAGATGAGCTTATTAATTATACAGTGTATGCGATTTTTTCTATTAAAAATTCAAAATCTTAAATTATTGCATAACATTTGTATAAAATTAAGGTTTGCATCATTAAATTAAAAATTTTAAATTTTTATTAAAATTAAAATGTTAAAATTGTATGGCCTTGAATTGTATTGTTGAATGAAACTCAGTGTATAAAATATTATGTTGGCTGTAGTAGCTTACTGGTCACGGTCGCGAACTCGCGACCGTTTGTTTTTTGCGTCGAATCGTGTGTTCGAGCTCAGGAGTCACTGAACACTCGCTGTGAAAAGGGAATGATGCATGTTAAATCTGTTAAGGTCCCAAGTCATCCTGTTAGTATGGTGTGGGAGTTTGGAGAAACAGGCGCCAGCTCAAAGGTCGTCTTCGTCACTTGACCGAATTCAAAATTACGAGGTCCGTAGGCAATAGCTCGCGAGTGGCTTCTAAATAAGACGTTATTAAACAATCATCCAATCGATCTAAATGTTATTTTTATAAGTATTCTACAAATTTTAAAGTTAAGTTTGCGCAATATGTTCAGCTATTAATAAAACTTAGTAAACTATTACTTATTTATTACTTATTCGTAATAATTTAAATATATAAATGTGATTTTCTTTACATAAACAGGTTCATAAAGTATACAAATATCCCAATATTAAAATGATTTCCAAAAGGTGTTAAATTTAAAAATTTAACATTTCTTAAACTTAACTAAATAAGATTGTTTTTCCTTATAGAAGACCTCTCAGCTATATTGCCTTCGGGTGGCCGCTTTACCAAGGTGGTCATGGTCGCGGACTCGCGGCCGGCAGGTTTCGTAGATTCGCAGGTTCGAGTCTTGATACCACTAAAGTTCCTCTATGTAGAATGGGCTGATGCACGTTAAATGTGTCGCTGCCAAAAGTCCTCTCGTTGGCGTAGTGTGAAAGTTAGGATAGAGAGGTGCCAGCTCAGATGTCATCCTCGTCACTTGACCGAAGTTCAAATTTACGAGGTACGTCACCAATAGCTCTCGTGTTCCTTCTAGTGTGATGTTAATAAATCTAACCAAAAGTATCTTGTCTCCGAATGTTATTTAAGAATAAGAACCAATCTCAGAATAGATTTTTGGATAGAAAATTTTTCTAATGTTAATTGTTTTATTTTGACTTCACTTAAGTAGATAGAGAAACATATTTTGATACTCTACTCTTATTTCTGTTTCAAACAATTACTATTTTCCCATACATAGCGTGTGTCTTGTATTTCGTTTAATTAGAACTTTAAAGTGGAATTTACTTTCAATTAAATAGGCTTAATTTTTTTTAAAAAAATGTAAGAGTATGTTTTTTTGAGATTGATGGCTTCCGAATATATCAAAATCAAATGTTTCTAAACTTTAGGATAATTCCGTGTTTTTTTTAAATACAAAATGTATGTAGTTTTATTATGAAAAATTGCTTGTTTTTCTCCAGGATTGGAGATTTTTAAAAATACTTTATTAAATTTTTGTTTAATTTTAAAAATAAATAAAGTAAATTGATGTAAGTGTCATACATACATCAATTTATTTTAATACTAAAACATTTTTAGATAAGAAACATTGCTTCAAATTTGGATCCTGCTCTTTGAAACTAGACAAAAGCAGTATTAAAGATTTATTGAAATTTCTAAGACATACATAACATTTTGAGCAGAGATATACAAGACGGGGCATCAACTTAAAATTTTAAATTCATCTAGTGTGCTTTTCATTAAATTCCATGCATGAAATTTAAAGCAAATACGCTGAACACGTTTTAAGCCACATTTACTTCCATTCTTACTATCAGGTTAATATACAGGAGTAATTAGTAATTTTTATTGATAAATTAGACGTTCGTTAATTTAATCTCGTTTTAACATGTTTGAGAATGCATAGAATATATCATTCAAATATCCAGTTTTATAAAAAATATAAGAGTAATTGAGTTAATAATTCATATGTTTAATGACTGTAATCAATTACTTTTTAATTGAAGAAAATTTACACATTGGATTAGAAAATTAATGTATTAATCTAATATATGAAGACTCTGAAAATAAAATAAGTTGCAGAATACGTGGCTTAGTAAATACGAAACATTTTATGTACTAAATATTAAAATTGAGTTTAAAATCAATGTAATTACATAACTTCGAAAAATGTGACTAATGAATAAACTTCAGCTAAAATATTAGTATTTCTATGCCTACTCTGTTAAGTCACTGAGATTATGTTGAAGCGCAGAAATTTAAAAAAATGTGTGAATAACTATGAAGCCTAAAAGCTTGCATAATTTTACAATGAGGCTTTATAATATTTGCATTCCTCTATCATATTGATAAAAGTAACGAAGGAGTTTTAAAAATGTTTACTTTTTAATACAATCAGAGTAGTTAATACATACGTTTTTTTATGCTACGTTATTTTAAGTTCTTTTATAACCATTTTTAAAACATATTAATAACACGTGTAATTCTATATAATAATTTGAGACATATCAGTCAGTCTAAATATATAAGGTTTAATCAAATACAAGTTATTTAAACCATTCAAATACTCCATGAAACTCAAAGTAAATGGAAATGAGCTCAATTTAACGTAAATATTAAAATTGTGCAATTAAACAATAAAATAACTTCGGATTACTAAAAGAAGAGTTTTCTAAACAACATTTTTAAAAAAAGAGTAGATCAGAGTCAGCGAATAATATATTTCTTGAGATATTATAGCTTGAATTATTATATACCGAATTTCTTATTCGGTTTATTCTCTATATATGAACTGGTACGAATACTTAGATTTGGTGAAATCATAAATTATTTTGTTTGGATTACATAATGTGTGTCCAAAATCTATAATAATAAACTAGCTTCGGAAATATTTCACGGAAATAGTATTTATATTACATATCTGAAAAGTATGAGAAGAAATTAAAAATTTATTTGCTTACCTCTCATAAATTTACATGTGCAATGCAATTTTTAATAAATAAAAAATGCAATTTTTGCTCAAAATTTTTAAAAGCCTCAGGTATTATAGATTCATATTGTTTTTTTTTTATAATTTAGTTGCATTAATCTGTGTGTGGTAGCTCATAAGCTTTTAGTAATGCATAACACTTTCCCCCTCTAATTGAACTCTATTTTATTTTCTTTAATTCAAAAAAACCGCCTGTTCATACAAATTAAATTATTTAATTCCCTTCCCTAAACAATATCGTTTTATGATCGGATTACTTATTCTAATTTACGGGACATTTAAATTTAAAATTTCTATTGAATATTGGCTATGCAAACAAAATATTAATTTAAAAAAGTAATTTTGGTATTGAATAACGCAGTATGTGCAATCTCTCAACCAAGTATCTATAAAATTGATTTATGTTGTAGTACTTCTGAACAAATGAACTCTTACCGATGTTTTTTAGGACTAATAAATATCCTGCATATTATAAATTCATTTATATATTTGGTAAGCGTTATTTGTTGATTTTACTTTGTACTGGAACTTTATTTCCAAACTTTGCTTTAGAGTTTTAAAATTAAAAGGTAATACCACAAGAGAAATTTAAATAAAAATGGCTTCCTTTTAAAAAGTTAATGCAAAATTTCTAATTTCATAAGTTTTCTAATAGCTTTTAGCACCTACTTTAATGTATTAGATGAGATTACATTCCTTATACCTTTTTTGAATTTTTTTAAATTTATTTTCTTAGTTAAACGTTTTTTTCATCTCTCGACTTTCCTAAAAATGTGGTTAACATAAAAAAATAATTTAAATCACATTCATTTTTTTAGGGGTCAGATTTTGAAAATGGCGAAATTACCTTTCTATAACAGGGATTTTTTTATTTATTTATTTAAATGAGCAATCATAAAATAAGTAATTTTTGAGCTCCTATAATTTTCTATTTTCTATGACAACAAAGTTTTTAATTGAATGCATAATATATACTTAGTGTTATACATGTGAATATAAAATAATTGTTTATAAGAATCTAGGAACTTATATTAAGATGGGTTTATGAAAATGAAAAGCATTGCATTTATATTAAACAAAGGTTATGTATACATAATTAAAATTTAAATATGAAATTAACTCTGAAAATTTCTCTTAAACAACTTTTAATTAAATGGAATCCTGTCATAGCGATACTATATGTTTGTAAGCTGAAAATTTATTCATGTAATACACCATAAATTGCTATAAATTGCTACCATCGCCTTTATGCTACATAATATTTATTTATCGCCGATAGAAACATTAATCCGTCTTCAAGCACAATATAGACTAGTCGTTGGATTGAATTCCTTTACGAACACCAGATCACCTCATACTGCTGTTTGCATCTACCTCGTAAAAATTTACTATTAAACAAGCTTTTATCCACACAATTACCAAAGTCAATATCTTACTCACGTCTTACAGACATTTTTGTAAAAGATCTAAAAAATACAACTTACTTTGTTACAAAGTAAATTTCAACTATTTTTAGGCTAAATGTGAAAATATTAAGATGTTATTTATAACCCATTTTCAAAGTACGATAAAACCTAATTATGAAAACATCATATACGAGTTTAAACACCGAGATAAGATAAGCTGATCGTGCAGTTTCCAATAAGCCCAACTGATGTCTCATCACCAATCCGAAATCCCGACACTTTCCACAGATTCTTTTAAAAGAATTTTAGATCCATTAAACGTGAAACATCTGACCATTTCGGTCGCTGTCTCGAGAAGAAAGCCATCATTACTCGCAAATAAATCATTTCGCCTAGAAGACCACCCGTTCACTCCGTCCTCTCCTTTCATCATCAATTCAAGGGAAAGAGATTAGGAGCTTACACTGTCCGAACTCAATTTCGGGTCGAGAAATCAAACTCTGACCATGGATTGCATTTCGCTCTGAAATAAGACCGGTATCGGACAACGAAATAATGGGGAGATGGTACTCGTAGTCACTTTGCGATCAACGCTTTGAATTTGGATTTACCTCGATCGGGGTGGTCAGCCGGTGGGTTCCTTTATGCCCTCCGTGTTAAAACCCCAATGGTGAGAAAGTCAGTAATTAGCACCAAGGAGTTATCTTATCGCTCGGACTAGCCTCTTCCATCAGAGTTAATGAGCAGTTGACGAGATCACGTGGTTTTAAGAGAAAGGGGAATCGAATAAGGGGAGGGTGAATAGAACGGATGTCACGGTGATTTCGTGATGCTCTTATCACTGCTAAACAGCAGGGCCTTTGCGTCACACTTGTCTCATTGAATATCCAGGCGTTTGGACTATATCGAGATGTTGACAAACATCCCCTGGAGGGTAAGGAGGAAGGTTTTGGATCGGGACTAGAGAGAGCAGACCACCCTAAACGCCACTCTTGTTATCGGTGATTTGCAGAAGGGGAAGAATAATTTTTCTCTGAATATTTCGACGTAAGGAGGAGGCGAGTTTTTTTCTTTTTTTTTTTAGAAAAATAAAACTTCCCTCAGCGGAGCTTGAGAAAGCATTTTATTTAGATTGTTTGAGTTGAGACGGGAAAGAAAAGAGCCCGTTCCGGGGTAATCTCATTAGTTGCAGGCTGCAGAATCGAGGGTTTTCGATCATGAATCGATTTCTTCGTGGAGATTTGAATCGTGGTGATTGGAATTTGCATTCGTTAAAGGATTTGAATGCTCTATAGCTAGAGACTGTTATTTATTTTGAATTGTTTAAAAGTGATGGATAGAATTTTTAGAGGGTGCATATTTCATTAATTAAGTAAACATTTATGTGAGCCTTCTTCTCTTGGTATAAATAAAGATTCCAAAATATAGGTAGAATAAATTTGCATGAATTTAAAAACCAATAGAAAAGCACATATTAACCTTAAAATATTTTTATATTTTTGAAGAAAACTAAGTGTTAATTTACAGTAATAATTCTTAAGTTGGACATAGTAGCATATATTTGTATATGAAATATTTAAGTTCGATAAAAGACTAAAATATACCATATGAATGCTGAAAAAATATATTACTTAAAAAGAAACGAAAAATGTGTCATATATATATATATATATATATATATATATATGACACAAGAGAAAGAGAAATATAAGGTGTAAATTCCTTTTTTTAAAAATTTATCTCGCTATTAACATTTTTTTTTTCTTTCAATAACACCGTTCGAAAATACCTTTTCTGAATAAATCATATTTTATAATCTTTGAATGCAATCCAATTTCATTCGTAAAATATACCATCTCGAGAAGTACAGATCTTAACATCAGTGACAATTGGATATTCTTATTTTTTTTTTATACAAAGAAAAACAAATTTTAAAATTTCTTATCACGCATGTAAAGATAACAAAAGCGAATTTGAGCTATATGATTAATAAATAGTATATATATATCTTGAAAATGGTTTTCATTCTTACAATAAATAAAAACCGAAGCATTAAATAAATGCCGAATTTAATGCTTCAAAATTAGTGTGAGAATGTAAAATGTTCCCAATCACACAATTATGAAATACCACGAATGAAAAGAAGCCTAGCATAGGGCAAATGTCATACATACCTAAATATTTTATAAAAATACATATTCCTACATTTATATAAATGATACATTTTGCAATAAGAAGTAGATAAAATGAAACTTATATTTGTCATTTGCATTTTTACAGGAAAATTAGAAATTTCATATTATTGAAAGAGCCATTTGTATTTTTTATCACCTCTATCACATATTTGTGATATTTTCTATTTAAAGTACATTTTACATTTAAAATAAATACGTGAATATTTAGCACCACTATTTAAAAGTTGTCTTATGTTTTTCACAAAAAAAAAAAAAAAAAAAAAAAAAAAAAACTATTTTTAAATCTCACCTCACTTATTTCTTCAGCCATACATATTATCTCAGCCAATGAAAACTATCTTAAAATTCATTGTTATAAAATATTCGTATTGCCTATAACTAGCGTGAAATACTTTATTTTAATAATTTGAGAACGAGTCAGTTTGAAACGTATCTATGCCGTATAATTTGAATTTTTACTACAATTAATAACTCATAAAATTGATGCATATTACATATACAACAATTTTATGAATTATCGATCAAGCAAATACTCTGCCTTTAAAATGATTGTAAGAAGTTTTAATTCCAGACTTTTATTAATATTTATGATTCCATAGATGTAGAACTGTAAAGATAAAAAAAAAAAAAAGATTTTTTTTTTTTTGCGAAATCAAAGAGTATTCTGAAGCACTCACAGGCAATTAAAACTTTCTACGTTTTTTAAGCATTTCATCGAAGCAAGTATTATTCCCGACTTTATTTTTACAGTTCATGGAGTCTTAAATAATGTTGTCGTATTACTTCTGATAACAAAGTCAAATTAGTTAGTTTGCTTATTTCTCAGATTGTTACAGCAATTACGTGTATTGCAAAGAAAACACCTGTTTGCACGAAACATTTTCACAGTTTGAGACATTATCATGCTGGATTTGACTAAGACAGCAATGTTTTTACATTAATGGCTCAAAAGTATGTATTCTTAAAAATAACTGGGGAGAGAGAAGTAACACTCTCTGAAAATGATCCTTAAATACGGTTTAAAACGGTGGAAAATTGCTTGATTACAACCCTTGAAAACTTCATTGCTCGCAATTTTGATGATGGATGACGTAAAACTTCTTGCCTTACTTCTCAATTACAAGATATTTAACTCCTTTGTCTAGCGCATTTTCTTTTGTTGATCTAGAAACGAATTTTTCCAGAAACAGATTTTGACACGATTTGTATCACTAAGAATTTGTTAATAAAGGACTGTATAGTATCAGGAATTTGAAGCTGTATGTATGAGATATCATTTCAGACAGGGCATACATCTTAAAATGTATTGTTATAAAGTTCATCCATTACTTTTAAAACAATTAGGAAATGCTTACTTCTTTTTCATCCACAGCAATTAATGTATTTGAAATGTATCTGTGTTCACATATATTGTCATTTACTTAGTTTATTTCTCAATTTCATAACGTTCACAACTCATCTATCTCTCCTATTTATATAGGATTTAATCTTTCTCTTATTTACCAAATTTCTCTACAAAAAGATTTCGATAACATTAATAATTCTGAGAATTCACTAATAATTATTTTTATAATGTTAAGAATTTGATGCGAAAAGTCGTATGATATGTTATTAGACGACGAAAGGAGTACACACACACACACACACACACACACACACACACACACACACACACACATATATATATATATATATATATATATATATATATATATATATATATATATATATATATATATATATATGTACGTAAATTTCCTAGGTGTGTGGGAGTCAAATCAGTCCAACTCGGAGGATAATGGCAAATGAGGTTTTATTCACAAATCTTTAGGATGACACACAGGTAGTAGAACTTGGACACTAATAGAAAACACCAGATTTGCATAGATTAATGACAGGAACAAAATAGCACTTTTAAGGACTGTCACAATTATATCAGCAATGCTCAGCTCACCAGCTTACTGATTATCACTTCCGACAACCACCAAAAAAAAAAAAAAAAAAAAAAAAAACTCTGCACTTCCGGGGAAGGCTCCACCGACCGACAGATACACGCTGCTTCTCCGTCAAATTTACCTTGCACTTTTCACTTCCAAGTGCCGGCAGCTTCCAGTCGATTTTCCAATCCATCTCCTCAACAGAGACTCCAAATACAGATTCGCTCTCTGCCTCTTAGACTATCGGCGTATTTATGCTCTCTTTGATTAGGTATGACGTCACATGGGAAAATTCAGGAAAAGTCTGCATTTTTTCCCTTAGAGATATTGACTCCATTCCTGTACTGTCATGAACATTCCATTAGTCTCCAAGTTTCTCTCCAAGTTGCCAAAATGATCGCCCATTTCGTCACCTATGTTACAGGGTCTTTGCTTAACCTTCCATTAACTGACTGATAATATGTCCGTAAATGTTTCTTTCCTTCACAAGACAGTCGTTTCAGGGAAGCACCATCCGCTGTTCATAACTATATATATATATATATCGTAAATATTTATTTTTCAGATTATTTCTGGATGCTCTTCCGATGAAAATGCTATATTTGATAAAATAATAATGTTACGAGTTTATTCACTTTAAAAGACAGTCACATTTTTTTTATTCAAATGGAATCTTGAAATTGCGTTCATTTTTTCCTCACTTGTTTACATGATATATAACGTATGAGCTTTCAATGTTTTAAATGATTGAAATTGAATGTTTCATTTTATTATAGGATGAAGATACACATATTTTGAAATTAGGAGTTCTGTTATGTTTTAGTGGCTCGAAATAGTTAAGAACTTTTGTTACATTTCATTTTGTTTTATTTTTGCATATTTACATATTGCACATTCTATTTTTACTTTTTCTGATTTTCACCTGCATTTTGAAGAAATTAATTTTAATGTCCAAGAAGATACATTGGGCTAAGGTTCGTATTATAAAGCATGTTTAACCCCAATATTCAGTTCCAAAACTGAATCTGCAAGTTCAGTTGCTTGCATATTTTTCTATCTAGTCTCTCTCTCTCCCTCTCTCTTTATATATATATATATATATATATATATATATATATATATATATATATATATATGCTCAAAATTAAAGTCCGACAGACAATTTTGATTAACAAAAAAAACCGTAAGCCGGGAGATTTAAAACCTATGTATGTAGCGATGGAAAATGATGCAATGTGCATTAAACAAATTTATTGACAAATGAACACAACTGCAAAGAAGGAAAACAATCCCAAACATCGTGGAAAAAGTAGTAATAGTAATAAGCAGAGAAAAATACAAATATGTATTCCCAATATATTCTATAATCCATAAGAAATAGTGTAATCACGTAGGGATACACGAGAGTGGCGTTGACCAGACATACTCATAATCAATACATTAAGACCATTTTGGCTCAATTTACTCCACTCTTCTAGGCGTGCCAGCGTTATAGGTGGTGGTGGTTGAGCAGCAAAGTGACTGTCAATGTAGTCCAATGCATTATCTTTCGGGTTCAAGTTAGAAGCCCTGGCTGGCTAGTTCATCTGATAAATATCCTTGCTCAGAAGAAAGTCTTTAACAATAGCAGCTCCGAGTAGAATAAACTTTGCCCTCGTCTAATAACATGAAGTTATGATCAACAGTTTTCGGGGAAACCCAGATGAAAGGTTATATTATTTCATCCCTGTATAGTACAGTAGTTTACATTTTCACGGGAACACGAACAAAGATGTGCGGCAATTGATGATTATACCACCTCATGCCAGTAAGCCGACACGACCAAAGAATTTTTGTTCTCTGCGATTTGCTGTATGATTCTGTTATCTTAGAGCTGTCCAGATGAACTGATTTCGACTGTTACTTTACAGGCTGAATCACATTTAATGTGTTAAGGGAATATGGGCCCAATCCACCTCCTTCTATGAACGACGTTTTCTACAGAAGTTCAAACGAACTACCCCGAGAGTAGAGGTCAGGTATACAAGCCGACAGCAGCGAGTCTTCGATAAATGTTTTGCCTTCATAAAATTCTCATAAAGTCTGGGGAGAGCAATGAAGACAGTTTCCTGACAATAGAGGTCCCGTGCCGCCTCATCAGTAGAGATAAATAGCAATTGTCCCTTACCATTGTACACATTAGCCAAACTTGGCCAGCTCTCCTTGATACTGCAGAGATCACAATTAATTACTGCCATGACCAAGATACCACTGTGGGATGAATTCGCAACATTCTTGCGACTTGAACTGTCTAGCTTCTAGACGCTCCAATGCTCTTCAGCTCGTGAGTGTTACAGGCAGAATGTAGTTTTATGCGATTCGCATCTCCCCTCTCTGCAACTAATGATAATTAATGCCTGACACGCTTCCTGACGAATTCATGTAGGCTATTTGATTTGCTTGTAATCGACTGTCCAATATAAAGTTTCTCTTCAGTGACATGTTTCGCTGCGTGCTTTTGTTAAATTTTATTATCTAGTTCGCTTTATTTATCCAATTATTATTATCATTCATAAAAATTGCAAAGAGAGTGCCGTAGCATATTACAATATCGACCAAAAACACAACACAGACATTCCGCTTTTAAAATGAATACACGATTTATTTAAATCCAGTCACTAATTTTATTCTTATGATTTAAATAAATATAACTGTAAAAATAAATGAAACATCGGAAATCGAAGAAATAAAAAAAATTTAATCAACACTCATCTGTAGTTTTTCTCACTTCCTGTAAAAAATCGGATAATTTTGGAATGCTTCAGTAAACCTAAATTTACAGCAATATAAAAATACTTGTTGATTAGAAGTGATAAATCATTCATGATCTACTTACCAACTAATGATAAATAAATGAAATATTTCAGTTCTCTTGCCCCCCACATATTTAAATGCATTTCAGTATACGGAGGTCTCGTAATCTGTAGAAGGAATGTCCAGATAAACGGTCAACTGGACATTTCGTACCCTTTAAATAGCACAACGCTTCTGTTCATCGTGAATGAAAAAGATGCACCAAGAAGCAGTTGTCCGATTGTAATGAAATTTCGTATGCAAAGACATTTGGACCGAACATGCAAATGATTAAAATTTGGTGTCCAATGAATGAATAGTAGGAGTTACAGAGCATCGGAATTGCGCACTCAGCAGGTGTATATAAGAAGCGATTCTCAATTTGATGGTCAAATTTTCTGTTGCATTGTGATTTAGGATACCTTTTAACAACTGAAAAATGCCTCACCGCAGGATTCGAGCTCATTACGAGCAACT
>BMAW01122019.1:121230-160345 GCA_019974015.1 Nephila pilipes | reverse complement strand
TATATATATATATATATATATAGTTAAGAGCCCCAGTAACGGTACTGTTTTGAAGGAGAAGAGACATTTACGGAGATATCATCAATCAGCCAAGAAAAGTTTAAGCAATGACCCCTTAACCTTGGCGCCAGATTTGGTAACCATTTTGGTAACTTGGCGAGAAACTTGGTGACTTTTACTGCAAAACGAAAGCTCCCAAAAATGTTGGAACCTAGGCGAAAACTCTATTGGGAAGAAAGCTACGGACTTTTCCATAAATTTCCTCCTGAAACGTCCTACATGGCAGGGAAAAATTACAAATTATCCAAGAGCTGGAGTCAGTGTGTCTTTATAGTCTGCTTGAGAAATCGTTCTGGAAATCGACTGACACGGATGGCATTGGTTAAATGGATCTGCCTAGGAATTGCGGTATTGTAGCCAAGTGAATCGGCCGATAAATAGCTTGTAATCTGCAGGGGGCTGTTGGAATCTGCCTTGGAAGTGCAGAGTATTGCTGTGAAGATTTGTCCATAGTGCGAACTAGTAAGCTGGTGAGCTGAACGTTATTAATACAACTGTTGTTGTTACTAGTGCCGTTTTTGTTTCTGTATCTGTGGCACTAATCTAAACGAGTGCTGTATATCTTTTTGTGCTGTTACTGTCCAAACTCTGTTACCTGTGCGTCAATTTATCCTGAAGATTTGTGAATAAAATGCAATTAGTCACTATCTTCCTTGTCATTAGTTATTATCCATCGTTGCTTATTTGATCTGCCTGTTCATTTAGGTATGTTGGAGCACTATAATCCTGGTAAGATATTACCCACGTCATGAAGACATAATTTGCGGAGTACAGTGTTTTACGTGGCAAATGTCATTTGAAAAATAAAAAAAAGAGCGTTAGGCAGAACTGAGAGCTTTTATGTTCAGAAAAGGGGATTTTGCCTAATTTTTGTTAATTCAGTTATAGTTGGGACTCGAGAAACTAACATATAAATAAGATTCACGCAATTCTAAGGTGAAAGTTGAAGTAGTTTAAATTTAAAAAAAATTAGCATTAAAAATAGTTAATTATGAAATAGGAAGGATAAATTATATATATATATATATATATATATATATATATTAGTGTGCTTTTATTGGTTATGATTCTATAGACTGCAGATTATAAAGAAATGGAAACTGCACTCCATAATAAAGAGTGTGTCTGGTAGGAATGTTAGCTTCACATTTATTCACCAGCGGGTAGAAAGAATTTCCCAACGCCTTCAACGAGATCTCTTTCTTTTCGGTTTGACGCATGTTTATTGTGGCACATTACTCAACGTCTCGTTCTTTATGAATACTGTCACAATGTGTTTGGGGAACCATCTCTAGAATCTCTCTTGCAGATAAATGAATAAGATGAACACGTAAGCAAATTCCTTTCTCCTCATCCGAGTAAAACGTCTGAAGTGATAAGCACATTTGGGCTTTCAGCACTTGACGGAGGTGAAATAAACTTCAAAGAAGTTGAAATTGAATTTCCCAGTGGTTTTATTTCAACAGAGATTTTAAACTAATTGCTTTGTCATGGAGAAATTCTCTTTTTTTCCCCTCCACTTTTTCAGTTGCATTGGGAGTTATGTTCCTTAAATTTCATTACTTTTAAGCTACTTTATTGACCCTATTAAAATATTTTCAAAGAATAGAGCGTGCGTAGCTAAATAATCGTCACCAATAAACTTATTAGCAAGTGTTTTAAAATAAACTAAGCATGTGTTAATATTCATGTAAAAAGGTCAAGTAAGAAATCTCGAAATATTTTTTTTCATGCTTATGTTTTTAATTAAGGTTATAAATTAATTTTCGGTGTATTTGTTTTTTTAAGATTTAAAAGACATGTTTTATGCACAAAAACATATTTAAAACAGATAAAAACATGCCTTGTGTTGAAAAATATAGTTAAAGCAGTTTTAAAAAAACATGCATCATGTTCAAAAATATATTTAAGACAGGTAAAAAAAATTATGAGTTGTTAAGACTGAAGTTCCAAACCGTTGATAATTCAACTAGATTTTAGTATTGACCTTGTTCTTTAACTTAAGCTTTTACTGTTTATGCAAATATTAATCAACAAAAATGCGTTTATTAGAAATTGAGTTAAAAGATTTAATTTTCATAGAAATTCTTGCATTTAGAAAAAATATTTGCTTCATATTTATTGAAATGAATTCTCTTGAGAGTTTACTTCAAGGTTCGCTTTTGGATGAAAATCGCATGTAAATTTACTTTGAATTTTTATGGTTTTAATATTTATGCAAAAATTTAGACATTGGAGAACATTTTATAAGATTTTGACTATACATTAACGTCGTATTGAGAAGCAGCAGAGGGATATTGGGCCTCATAATTTTGAGCATCAGTCGAGTAATAAGGACTACACATGAGCTAGTATTTCCCTCTCCGAATTTCGCACCAAGCCAATGGCAGGACTTGGTATCTCGGCAGATTTAACGTGCATAAGCCATGCTGTGAGGTGGATCTTAAGTTACATGAAGACTCGAGTACATGACCAAACCTAAAACACATGACAAAGACCACTAAGCTACTGTGGCCCCCAACTTTTTTTTAATAAAAGAATTGACTTATATATTCAATTCTGACTTTTTGTTTTATGGATATTAATTCTCAGAATTAAAGAAGATGTTCACTCTAGTTACTGTTCTTGCTCAACAAATGTTAATATAGCTACTGAATAAGAGACATTTGTTCATTTAATTCGGAACAAAAAAAATTTTTTTTTCGTTTGCTGTAATTAAATAAGTAAACTAATTTTGAATATACCATTAAAAAGTTATTATACTTTCAGTTTGAATATACTTAAATATCTATTAAGTGATTACATGTAAGAAATACTTGATATTGGATGTGATGAGCTTATAGTTTAATTCTTATATTTTAAAGGTCTTAAAAGTTTTTTGTTAGATTATGTTATTATTGTTTTTAGATTAAATCTTTCTTCCCTATCTACATTTAATTAAAATTTGTATGCAGCACTTTTTATATTACCTTGGTAATTTTTGAAAATTATTACTATAATTTGTCGTTTATTTAGAAAAGAATATTTGAACCCAGCAATATAAGTTAAAAAGAAAACCGATCTAACAAATAAATGCATTTAAAATGTAAAAACTCCTCCATTTTATTTTTAGTGACTAAATTATACAAGCATTTAACAATGATATTTCTTACAAATTATCACATTATTTTCAAGAAAAAAAATTAAAAGTATACAATTGTAAGAAAAAATGAAAAACTATGTTGATATATCTTTCTAAATAATAATAAATACTATGAATCGTCAATTGAAATTTTTTTTAAAAGAAAATTTTAAAAAGGCAGTTTTATTTATAGTTTTTTAGGGAATCTATACAGATTTTTTTTGGATATAGAAATAAAACTAAGAAATAAATGAAAAAATATAATCGTATCTTAGTTTCGAATAGCGCTGCAAGAGTCTTATCAAAGTCGAGAAATTTGATAATTCTAATTTTTTTAAAACTATTTTTTCAGAATTTCTTTGTTTTTGAATAATTTATTCCTAACAAAACTCAATTCATTCAGTTTAATCATTGTGTTAAGCAGTTAAATCCTTCAGAGGCTTATCTTCTTTAAATAAGTGTGAGAATCATGCCCCCGCGGTATGCTAATGATTTTTTCCCTCTCCAGGTTATGCACTCCCAGGATACCCTATTGATCCTTTTCTGTATTTAACCCTCCTTCATATCAACCATTTCACCCTTCGCCCCCCTTCTATCTTTTTAACATCTAGATCACAGTTATAGTTGGTTTGGCGCAGGATAGTTAAATTGCACTTTTGCGCCATAAACCCCTCTTTCATTCACAATTAGTAGTTGAAAAGTTTTGAAATATTTGAAAAAACTAATTAACTGTAACTGAATTCTTATTATTAATATTCCACCATAAGAAAAACTCATTCGGATGCTGTTGAAGCTGATAATAATGGGAAATGATTTTAATGTATCTGCCGACTTTTGAAGCCAATCGTTTGAAAACTATACATTTTAACGCTTATCTAAAAAAATAAGAAAAAGTTTTCTTTGCATCAAAATGTAGGTAAATAAGCATATATTTTTAAGAAATTGCTAGATTAATCAGAAAGATCTAAAAATAATATTTTTTTATATCTATACTCTCAGTGATAACTTCTGTTAAGGGCCTGTGCTAAGATAACTTTCACAGGAGTACTTTCACAGATGTATTACAAATCGAAAGGACAGTATTAGAGTTTTTATTAAATTGTCTTGCTCATTTTGAAACTTTAAAGCATCATGGATATACTAATAATATATTTTAAGAACTAATAATATATTTTAGGTCAGAGTTTCAAATATAATATTTTAAGAAAATACCAAATTATTTGAAACTTTGTAAAACTTCAAAAATAAGTTGTGAATTTTTGCTTTACAAATGTTATTTTTATAAGAAATATTGGTTTGCTAAAATCTCACTCATGTAAGTTACACTTAGCCGTAAGTAAGTGTGTATTATATACTATTGTAAGAATACCAAAATAAAGACAGTTTTAAAATGTTTAGATTTCAAAATTTTTAACTAAGTCACTGAGCAAAATTTTATATTTTGATCCAGTTTGTAAGATAATCGGATATTTTAATTACTAAAATTTCTTCTTCCTTTACAGATGGAAGTTACACTAAGTAATTAAAAAATAGTTACTCTTATTAATTATGATAACCAAACGATACTAATAGTAGCTTTTTGAAAAAAAAATGTAAACAGTTAATAAACTCTGAAAAATCAGTAGACGTTCAAGTTTCAGAATTTTTTTGTCATTGATTAAGCAATTGATATTTTTTCATTTTTCCATCGTTAATGAAACTGTTAGCTGAATAATTTTATAAATGTTAATTTCAAAGTTTCTAAGCATCATTAAGGGCAAAATATTTAAATTTTTTTCATGTTATCTTATTTCTAAGTCTAAAAAAAAGAGAAAAGTACCCATTATCATGTAATATAATCTTTAGTATTAATATATATATATATATATATATATATATATATATATATATATATATATATAGGGAAAATGTGAACCGACGTATTCATACAGCCTCCAGTTTCGGATAATGACTTAAATACTAAGTAGGTCTGAAAAGAAAATTTAGCCAATGCTACTGAACACACTTTAATATATAACGATATCCAGTATTATACCTGTTGTTACTATATATGGATTTTAATCATAGCCTCCATCTGTATTGAAAATTATTATAGCTGTGTATTTCATCAACGAAATCTAGTTAACTATCACTAGCCTCTTAAATTGCAGATAAATTCTCCAAACAGCTTTGGATCATCACAATTTTATTATCGTTTAATGATACGTTAAATGGCTTATACAATTACTTTACATTATTCACAGTGTTCCTCCAGTTAAATTACTTTCATATCCGTAAAATCTGATTAAATCATTTCCCACTTATAAATAGCGTTGTAGCAAGCATGTACTGTAGTCTTTTAGTTAATGAACTCTTACAAAAGCAAACAGATAGGATTGCCACGGTACAAACAGGACATTAATGAGAAATACGAATGAGGTGAATTTTTTTTTCTTCGAAAAGAAAATATCAGCAGCATACAATCGCAGACCAAGTTTGCAAACTTATAGCTGATGCGTTTGCTAACACAAAAGCGAGTCCATCCCTTAGGGGGTGGCTTTCTCCCTTTTACATTTCCTCAAATGACCATACTAGTGGAGGAGGTCCTTATCTTCTGAAACACCGTTTCCTGCATGTAAACGCATTTGTAAACACGATGGTTGGTGGAAAGAAAAAAGAACGCTCAGGCAAAAATGTCTTCCTCCAAAATACAAAAAATAATAAACACTTGCAGTACAATGGCAACTAAAACTTGTCCCCGGGCCATGAAGCACTGCGGCCAGTTAGAGCAGAGATATGAAAGAACATTTTCGTAGATGTGTACGGACGGTTATGGCTATATACCCTGCGGTTGTATTCCATTCTAAACCTTTTGCTACAAGTGGGTAGCTTTTTGTGTTGTTCTTTAAAAAATATTCGTTCGAAGTACACGCGTTTAGCAGTGTATTGACGATCATAAGACCAAGAAATGTACTTCGTACCAGGGTAAAAAGAAGAAAGTGTAAAGAAATATAAAGTAGAGTACTTTTCGGTGAGAAAATGATCTGTGAGTTTTTTTCGTACTTCAGATCAGTTCGGTTTGGTTCTTCCTGTAAGTTGAGAAGACCAATAGTCTCTCTTTGTCATCTTTCCCAATACAAGTTTTTATGTACTTTACTCTATCAACGTGATTTTATTATTTAGTTTTTTCCCGCTATATTTGAGCCTTCCTTAGACAGCCAATTGCTTCTATCGCAGTTACGAAAAAAGTTGCAGAGATACAGATGGAATCAGGATCGCTTCCCCTTGCATCTATACTATTCAAAAGCAAAATGATTTTGAGTTATTTTTATTGGTTGAACCATTCAATTCAGTTTCGTGAAAATAAACTGTTTATTGCTATTGTATAAATTCCTGCTCTAGGATGAGTTTCCGTGTATGTGCTTACAACGGAGATATTAAAAAAAAACTATTTTGTATCAACAGTTCAATTTAGGAAAGAAAATATTTTCCATCTGCTAAGCTTCAAATTATTTGCATTCTAGCCACTGATACACTATTTTTATTTTTAAAAATGTTGTAACGTTTCAATTTTTAAAAATGCCGCACGATTTTCAAGTTACGTTTATATACAATCTCATACATCCTAAGCTCAATTCTAAAAATATTTTTCCATCTCAGCAATTTTTACATTTTTCAAACCGGTAACAATTTAGTGAAAATATAATCAACATTTGAGTTAAAAATTTCAAAAAATGCATTTTTCCAATATCCCTTTCATACTGATGAAGGCACATATTCAAGGTTGTGGATCTTATTATTTTTATAAACATTTATATGCTTATATTGCATGTAGGATAAAATATTTTCAATTATTCACAACAAAACTTTAACAGTTTTGAAGAACCTCTAAGTAACAAGTATGTTTTTTAAAGGTTTACTTAGAATACATACTCACCCTCCCCCATATATATATATATTACAGATATGCAGTTGTTAACAAAATTGCAAATTTTATCATATAACACTAAATATTATTATTTTATAACGTAATATGAAGAGAATTAATTACATTTTTGTACAGGAAGTTACTTCTTACTTAATCAGATAAAAACTTATTTTAGTTAGTAATTACACGTTTCATGGTTCTTTTCCATTTTTATTAATTTACAAAAACTTAATCAAAATAAAGTTTTAAAAGAAACTTATAATAGTGTAGAAATATTTGAAAAAAGGGTTTTTAGTATTCTTATATAATGAGGTTTAAACATTGAAAACTTTATTTTTTATAAAAATTATTTTTGTATGTTGTTATAAAAAAAGGGAATAACTCATTACTGTTTATAAGTAGTTTTGTAAGTTAAAATAGAATAACTTAAACACTTATTTGAAGACTTTAATATTAAATACAATTTTTTTATTCGTTTATTATACTACTTTTCAGTTATGAGAGGTTTGCTACAATTTGCATATTAAAGTGAAAAGAAGATGTGTGCAACTTATCTATCTAAATATTTGATCTGTCGTCCGTCTACTCAATTCATCTTAAATTATTTATTTCGAAGTATTTTACACACTATATCCCCTTAATTTCCTAAATTCTTACTGCAGTTGATCAGCATCTTCCACTCAATTTACTGAGTAATCAATTAAACTGAGTGACTTAAGCACAATCTACAAAGTAACTCCTCGAATTTTTAATAAGTATCGCCCTTGACTGTTTGAATTTTCGCTACTGAGTTCAAGAGGAAATATATTGCTACAAACTTTTTTGCTTCTTTGTTCTTTAGCAGTACACCTTCTTCCAGCTCATAACAAAGGATTTCGATCCATTGCAGCTTCTCTGGCGCGAATCACTTTTCAGCTTTACTTTCCTTTATCGGAGATTAATTCAAATTTAAGCTCGCATCTTTTTAAGGAAAAAAATCGATCTACAATAATCGATATTAAGCAGTTCGAAATTGTTGCTCCCGGCTTTCGCGTAAACCTGAAGAATACGATACCACTCTCGCCTTCTCTCAGCAACAGCATGATAAAAAGGTTATTATTGATCTTGACGTATTAAAGTAGGAACTCTTGCTTAAGGGTGTAGATAAAAGAAAGCCTGATTGATTGAGGAAGCTTTTTATTGATTCGAAACGAACTAAATTTCCAATTTTCCACTGCTATCGGTTGCTTACTTTACTTTGATATGAGATAAGAGCAACAGGTTTCATGAATTTTTATGGAAAAAAAATTATTTATGTCAGATAATCTAAGCCAAAAATGTAAAATGGTTTTTGACATATTTTGTTACATTACATACTTGAGAAATTCAATACAGCTACATTCAATTATTTTTAAATAAAGAATCCATCTGATGTTTTTTCATCTTTGAAGATATATTTTTAAGTATAATTCATAAATACGAGGGTGTGTCGTAAAGTTTTAATTATTACTAAGAAATAACCGAGATATCTGGATAAAATTTATTCCGCATGTTAAATAATTCTTACGTATGTAATGTTTTAAATTACAGCTATTGCTGATGATTTGTTTTGTCTCAGGAAGACAAAGCTTAAAGTTACCCTCAAAAATGCAAAGTTTTATTATCATAGGGCATCATAAAATTTTAAATATTCTTAAAAATAATCGAGGAAGAAAGTAAATTTTTATTTATCCTTCTTAAGACTTCCCTACGTAGTCACCATAAAAAGTTGTACATTTCTTCCAGCGTCTTATGACCTTTTGAAAAGCCCCCATTGTAAAACTCAACAGATGAACTCTTTCATATTCATAATGGGGATTACTTCAATCGATGACTTCTTGAAACCAAACAAGTCAACATTAATAGCTCACATTTACAACATTTGTAATGTGGAATTTTTATGTATCTTCCCTCTATTAATGTTTATATTTACTTTGTGATTTTTATTTATAAGTTTCGAACTTTTTTCCAACCAAATTAACTAAACACAAATTAGATTAGCATTAGAAGTATAGTAAACTAATTTAAAAAATACGTATGAGAGTGGCAGACAATCGGATATTAGAGTTAGCATTGATGTGGTAGTGTAGTTAGTTTTAATGTGTGCACCTATGTAGATTGTTATAGAACAAGAATCCTGGATCCCTCGGTGTGAGTAAAAGCTAAAGAAACCACTCGAATCCCTAGTCGTCACAAGTTAACTCACTGAAACCCGAATACGTTGGTAAGATTGATCTTTAATAATGACATTAGACTAGATTACAAATGCGTTGAGGGTCGGTAGATAGAGAGAGAGATCATGAAAAAAGAATATATCAATATATTAATAAGAGCAATTTTTTGTGTCTTCCTTATTTGACTGTTAAGTGTGATAAGGCTTTAATTTAGAACCTAGATAGATTATAAATGATGATTGCAGAGATGAACTATAAGGAGTTGGTGAACAAAAGGCGGTTATGTACATTACACTCAAGGGATGCAAAAAAAGGTGATTATGTACATAAGGGGACTCAATAGCCTTTGAAACTTTTTTTTTATTTATGCATTTAAAAATTATGTTTTAGCATATCATGTAGTATTTCTATTTTAGAAATGATTTCACACGAAAATTTGAATGTATCGATGATACAATTTTATAAATTAAAATTTTTTTGATAAAATTTGAAAAAACTCAAAACCCTACTTCTCCTGTATTTATTAATATTGTATTATGAAAATTGTCCGTAATATTCTCAAGGATGTTCTTAAAAATTAATGATCGATTCTGTAATAACTTATTTAGTTTTAGTTTTTGAGAAAAAAATATACTGTTGATATGTATGCTAATATTAAGCAAAAACACCGAAATCTTCTACATTTTAATTTTTTTAACAAAATGTATTCCTTTTTTGGTAAAATAGATCCCTAATTTTGTTACATGTATTTTATAAAATACACAGAAAAAAAGGGTAGGATTGATGCATATTTGTGGAAGGAGTAACATTTTAAATACACTGAGGTATTGAAAAAACACAAACTGAAAAAAAAAAACCTTTTAAAGATTATAATTCTGAAAATATAAATATCGTATGCTTTAATTAACTTAAAATACCATTTTATATCATTAGTTATATGTTTTTCTTAGAAATAGTAGAATTTTTATGTAATTTCAGTTGCATTTTTAATAACTGTTCACTTTTTTCAAGGTATTAATTGCAATTGAACAACAAGAAAAATGAAGGAAAATATATAATAATAATTATAATTTTAAATAATATCACTTTTAATCTTATATACTTCATATAATATCAAAATACTATATTTTTATGAAAATATATGTTGAATAAGAAAAAAAAAATGAAATAATAAATATTAACTGTCTTAATTTAAATATTGCTAAAATACCGTAATGCACACATTTTACCATGAAAAATGATCTTGTTACAAATTTACAATACAATTCATGCCTCAAACGTATCTGTCTGTATATGTAACACCTTCTTTTTTTTTTTATTAATGTTTCTATTTTAAAATTGCTTTCTTATCAGTTTACGTGCTTGGTGTACTTGGAGCTTTTTTCACCTCATTCTAAACAGTTTTTGTCGATATTCCAGAACCACTTTAAGATCATGCGTACCTTTTCCAAAAGATATACACATAGTTCTTTGGATCTCTTTGATACTTCGTAAAGTCCCTTTGTTAAATTCACAAATGACTTCTGTCACTCCAGGTTTCATACGATCTTTGTACACAAATATCTTTTTTGGACACTACGACCAAATCATTGTAAGCTAAATTTCATTTGCATTCTTTGTTCCACAATTGAAACTCTTTAATAAAAATTTATTAGAAACAATACATTACTTTCAAATATATAATTGAAAGTTTTTCAAGCCCCATCAGACAATAATGTAGAGTAACGAAATCCAAAGATTTAAGCAAATCAATGGCCTTTTTTTTGTCACGTTACAGGTATTTCAGTTTGACAAATGTTTTGCTAATTTCCAGTACCGGAACATATGGTCTCTTCAATATTTAATAATTGTTCATTTCTAATGTTGGGATCAGCAGCCTTTTTTCTTTTGTGGTATCAGCTATATTATTATCACTACACCAAAGTTTCTTATTCATTTATATTTAATTATATCACAGTTAGCGAGAGACATTTATGCGTAAAATCTTCAACTGTTATAAAAAATAAACACCAAAAACTCCAACAATTTCAACACAAACAATAATGAATTGAAGACTTGATAAATATTGTTTCTTAATATAAAATGTATTTAGAATTAGTTCGATATCTACAAAACAAGCAAAACACGAGGTAAAAAAATAAATCCCTTGTAATGAATGTTCTAGTCATAAAAAATAACAGTAAAACGTTGCAGTTATGATTGAAACTAAACTTAATTAGTTTTCGAAAAGTTTTGGTGAAAAAATAGCATAAGATTACTTACATCTCTAACAAAGTAATGTGGTCAAACCCCAAAGTCTTTTTATTTACATTTTTCAACTTCACATTTTCAAAACTTCTAGCTCTTGTACATACAAAAAAAATATAACAATCGAAAGATAATAATTCAAATATTATTACTCAAAAATCTTTTTAAAGATTTTATAATTTTGTCATTTTGGGGGTACAAAGTTCCCTTACATTCAAAATAAATTCTATCCAGTTATTTCGGCTATTTCTTAGTAATAAGTAAAGTTTCAAGATACCTCTTTGTAGATTTAAGTCATATTTTTGAAAATATAATGATACATAATGATATAAGTCTATTTTTAAAGAAAAAATGAAAATTGGGAAATTTGTGGATTTTATTTTTGCAGTAAAATATGTCGTGTAAACATCTTTTTAATTATAAATGAAATTAGAAGCTCTCAACTGGTTACTGAGCCCCAATTAAAAAAATTGTCGTTAAATCTTGTAAAATAATTATTAGAAAGTAAACTAACTGTTAGTGCCTTTAATTCATCTCACTATATAGACTTAAGTTACATATAACATGGCATTTTTATTTCATCAAAATCAACTTTAGTCTATAAAATCTATCAAACAATTCAACTCAAAATAATGTTTTCAAATGCAGAACACCTAAGATTGTTTTTTTATATTACAGATCAATGTAGTTCCACTAATATGTTGATAAGGCATACTTCAAGATGCTAATATTTAATGCGTGTATGGAAAAGAGAAAAATAGTAACTAAAAGCTACGTTTATAAAAGGAGTTTTGTGATTTAAACATTCCAGAAGTTTTACAAAATACTGCTTGGCTCTCATAATTACAATCTCAAATTCTTAGCTTTTCCCGTCTTTAACGCAAAAAGACCTATTAAAAGTTTTAAAGGATAATGTCATTAAAACAAAAATTAGTTATAATCAGCTAATAGTTTTATAAAATGTAAATTAAGTAAAACTTGACAATGATGCGCAAAAGTTATTGCAGGAATTTGATCAACACAATATACGTAGTTCAAAAAAATAAAATAATATGTAAGAAGTAAGAATAAAAATTAATGAAATTGATAAACGTTTTCATATTATTAATTCTATCACAGATATAGTATTGTGAAAAAATACAAATGAAATCATCCAAAGGTATGCGACATTATCTAACTTATAATTTAGTCATAAACTTACAATTTGAAAGAACTGAAATGTTCCAACGAAATTTATGAGAACCAAATCTTTCGGATAGCTTCAGTTATCTGAAACCCTTTAAAACATTATTCAAGAAATAAACTTTTCCTTCTACATATTTTTATTAAAAATAACCTAAAAAATAAATCGGAAGAAGAAAAATAAGATTATACCTACCGTTTATCTCTGTCTTGTTTCTATATGCTCAGGCATTGACGCTAAGTCTACGGATTTCGGATCCCCGATCTGAAGATATAAACCAGGATTAGTAGTAATCCGCTAAAACAAAGTGGGTATTCGAAATTACCTCTACTACTCCCAACGCTAGATGCTTCCGAGCCATTCAAACAATCGCAATTTGTATTCGGTGCAGAAAGCCTTTTAGCTATAAAACGGACCAAGCACCACGGTTTCATGTTACAGTTTTCAATCCCCACGTGTACTATCTATCGATGGTACTTTAAATGATTAAAAATTTTACTTTTCTCTATCTGTAGAGTGTCTCCTTTGGCGCGTATTTCTTCCATCTCGTTGAGTTTCGAACATATCGATATCATTTCATTGTATAAGATTTTATAAATTACTTTTCTAACAATATTCATATGTTGTTCAGTACTCTAAATTGCTTTGAAGTATTTCAGCTTTCCAATATTTTTTAAAAAATTGTAAAAATTAGATGTTATTCGAAGTGGTTTGGAGCATTTAGCAATAACATTAGGTTTATTTTTTTCAATATTCAAACTAAGCATAAATAAAATTATTTTTAATAATGAAAATTAAGCATATAACTTTAACTAGACTTTTTTTTTAGCTAAGATTAGGATTTTAAAAAGTTATAAGAAAATAGCAAAAGTTTTTTACTAAGCATGGTTAAATTACATTAAACGCAATAACTAAATTCATTCAATAAACTGCTTAGTATTTATCATCTTTAACTTCTTAAAAATAAATAACAAACGTGAGGACATGGCATCTCATGAACTTCTGGGAGTATTATTTCATTAAATACTTTTTTATTACAAAATCACTAAAAATCAAATAATACCACTGAACTGAAAAACAGAATTCTACACAGCTGAGTAATAGCTAAATTAGTTATTACTGATTTTCAGAAGAACCATATTTACATTGGTGTAAAATATACAATTTTAAATACATTTTGAAAAAAAAAAATAGTGCATTTTGTTGGAGATTGAAATCAAAATTATTTACAAAAGTAGCAACATTGTCTTGTTATATAGATAAGATAAATATAGCATTTCCGTAAATTAAAATTTTTATTGATAATACTTGTATATAGTTAAATAACTGCAATATATTTGATACAATATTAGTTACAGAGCAATAATATTGGGTTAAAGTATTTAAAGCATTTTTTCAAATCTTCTCTATAGGGTTAGCTGTGAAAAATATGGTGGTTCTATGGATTTTAATTTGTTCACAGAAATGCCGACAAGAACTCTTGTAATCGATAGTCCCTCAACGCAGCTCTTGTCCAACTTCTTCTCATTCGTACATGTTGTCGTTGTAAGATTTTTTTAATATTTTTTTATTCCTCCGCTCTCTCACACTCAGAGGTTTAAAATATTCTACACTGCTCCAGATGTTCGGGAGTGAAGAAGGACAAAAAGAGTTTTTTCAATCGTTTTTGTTTGCTTTTCTTTGGGTTTGCAGGCTTGAAAAGAGAAGTTAATATGGCTCAGTTTCTTTTTGTGAATTTGTTTCTGTAAATGTACAACATTCTGTTTTTTTGTTTGTTTCTTTTTTCTCTTTCTACTTTTTTTTATTTTCTGTGGGGGAAACTTTAAAGAAGCTGTTGAAAGAGGAATAATTTACTATACCGCAATCGTTCATAACTTCTTTTATATACCTAAATAGAAGGGGTACGATGCTACTGAGTAAAAATAGGGATTAGAACGATTTAGCGATAAATTTATTCAATATCACTCATTCATTTATTTAGTATTTAAGAAAACAGAAAAGGGAAGAATTTTCGAACAAAGCGTAGAAAGAATTGGACTCACATTTATAAAAGCAGAGTGTAGTTGATAATTTTTTTTAATTTAATTTTTTAACCTTCAACAAATGTAAATTAGAGCTGCTTTACATGATTAAGGTTTTCTGAATAACTTTTCGAAGGGTCAATTTATATATACAAAATATTTTACACTGTAATATTATACATTTATTTAATTAACCTACTCTATAAATTATTCGACACGAAAATCAGAAAAAAATGAGAAATTTTTTCCGACAAAATTCTCAAATAATATACTGTTTCATTGAAGATGTACTTTTAATTATTGTGAGTTGCCAAAAAGAATCAAAATTTGGAATTATTACGCGTGTCATATATGCTATATATGTTTTATAAATCAAATGTTTTTCTTAAATTTTGATTGTACCACTTGGTAGCATCCCATTGCATTAAAATTGTAAATACAAATAAAAAAAAAGTATTTAAATTTTGAAAAATATTAATATAGATTCTTAAGTCATCAATATGCAGGACAGAATAACAAAATTCTGTTTCCTTTAAAATCATTTAATATCAGCCTTATAATGATTGTAATAAAGTTGTAAAAGTTTATTCATTCGCCTTGACTTAGAAAAGTCAGTAAGAATACTCTAAAGAGTGTGTTTAATTAATTACTGAAAGTAAATTAACTCCTATCTATTCCAATCAATCACTAATTAATAGGTTCACTGATACGTCAAGATTTCAGTTACAAATCTAGAATATAAATCAAGAATTCACTGTTAAAATTGAACTCCATAGTTTTAAAACTTTTTAATTTGTCTTTAAAAGGGTAAATGCCTTTATTGCACAAAAATTAAATCTTTAACTTTTTAATTCATCTACCTTCCTCTGAAAGCTAAATTATAAGAATTAAATAAATGTACAAAAGGTTATCCTCCTATAAGACTATACAATTTTTTAAATTAAATTTAAGATTTAAAACACAAAAATGTTTTCTTATAGTTTAATTACATAAGAGCACTTCAAACTTTTTATTACCTCATCAGTGATTTCTCTAAGAGCAGGAAATCTGCATCGATCAATGAAATAAATATTATAATTTTCAACGTCTCATAAACGAAAAAAAAGTACTGGTAAGCAACTGTGTATGTCATGAGGTGGTAGAAGTAAAGTCTCTAGTAAATTCCACTAACCAGAAATATTTGTGTTCCTTAGACGGAATAAACAACAAATTTATGCGAGTTTGATGTCCAGACGGCTGGTCAAGGATATATCCTTAACAAGTAAGTTATACTGCTTTCGAGGTCATTGTCGTTAGAACCAACAAAAAATAAAGGAAGAACGAAGAAAAGTATTCAGTGTGTTATGAAAGAGGTCACATTGATAAGTTGCTGTTCGTTGAAAGGTGTTACTTATAAAGCGATAAAAAGGACAAAAGGGGGAAAAAAATCACGTTTCGTTATATTGAAATTATTTTTAATCTGTTCTATCATGTTGGTTATATAAGCATTTTAGGAGGAAATAGCTGAAAATAGTTGATTTTGATATACATACAACTGAGCCGTAAGTGTCTGGTATTCTGGAAGAATACAAAGTTTAGAAGGGGAAATTTAAAATTTGCTATTCCCTCCCTCCCACTGGTTTTCCGATATATAAAATTACCTCTTATAAAACTTGATTGCTGTACTCCTTCATATGTGAAACGAATTTCTATATTAATCTATATTTATAAGAATTGCTTTATTTAATTTCTCTTATTCTTAAATTATAACTAAAGAACAGCCATAGACAAAAGTCTTAGGCCGTTTTATAATTTTGCGTTAACTGTGGAAGTGTTACTCAAAATTCCTTTGAATTTATGTATTATAACACATTAATGCCGAGTTTAGACAACAACGTAAGCAAACGTCATTGTATTCAGTTACGAATAAAATGGTATCACGAAGCTAATGAGAAATACGCGTTTTCTCAGACTGAATATTAGTATGAGAAATCGCTGCTTTTTGTGAGCATATATATATCTAATTTCTACTAATTTGACTGAATTCATAAAATGTTTCATTTTAACTATAGAAAATGCTGAAAAGTATAACATTTAAAAATTCAATTATTATAGAACAGAGCAAGAGGTTGAAAAAGCTATACATACTCAAGAAGTGAAATTAAATATAGAATCAAACTCAAACGTCTTGAAATTTCTGGGAGAAGTTTAAATTGCTAAAGAATGGGGGAGGGGAGCATTGGATTCAGCGAGGACCGATTGTTGAAATAGGCTGTTTGGTGAGATCGCAAACAAACATCAACTCAGTTGACTGTTGATTTATCGGTGATGTGACAAGAGAATGAATATCGCCTAAAACCACTAGAATACTTGCCAAATATAGATTCAAAACTAGAAAATTCAAGAAGAATCAATGGATCTTCGAAAAAAGTAGAAAGATACAATTTGTATGATATCTTAAACACCAACATCTTACACAAGAGGATTAGTCCAATGTTTTGTGGTCTGTCGGATCTACATTTCAGGAACGAGTTAATTAATTTACATTTATTAAGAAAACTGCTCCAGAGAGCAGTGCGTATAAAAATATTTGAAAATAGCCTTGCAAAATCAATGCTATTTTAATATTTTAGGTATTTAGCACTCCTGGTATAATATAATGAGGGGAAGAGTCGGAGAAGAATACCTTCAGGAATGTATAGAACTACTGTTAAGTACGAAGGAAACAATATTATGATCTGATCAAACCATGGAGGCCAATGGTTTGATTGAAATGGTACTCTGTAATGGTACAATGAATTGTAAACAGTACATTAATGTACTCGAAACGCTCTTGCTTTCATCAATTTCTCAGATTTTTTGAGACACAGACATAAGAGGGCTTAAAATCCATCAGGACTATATTACGTGCCATAAATCAACTACTACTATAAAATTGAGAAGAAACAATGGAGTAGTTCTCCTGCAGAGGCCCCTACAGTCTCAACCCCATAAAACTCTTTTTGTGTCTTCTCAAACGCAAGGTCGGGGGTTATTCATTGACTTTAAAGGAAACGCTAAAAACGCTCTACTCAAAGAACGGAACAAAATAACCGAAGACGAATATTGTAAGATAGTGTGTGTATGTGAACACCTTTCTACAAAGAAATTCATGCCGTAGTTAAGGATAAAGGAAATTCAACCTAATATTGATTTTTGTGTTTGCAAATAAGAAATTTTTTTTTATCCCTATAACTTTTTAATTCTTCCTAACACAATAATATTTTATAAATAGATAATTTTGAAAGGTACCTAATACTTATATTAATTACGATATACGTTATATTATTGCAAATATTATTACGTTGTAATATTAATTTATTCTGGGGATGCGTCATTAGTTATATAAATCATAGGGCTGTGTTAAGTGTAACCGCACAGTATGTTTTGCCGTTAACTATGTATGAATAAGTGAAGATTTATGGGTATTCTGTAAAAGTAGTTTTCTTGCGTATGCACATAGTAAGCAAAGAAAACTTATAATGTTTTGTCTAACTGCCTATGATTTCAGGTTTAAAACATTTTAGATCCAAAATATTTCGAAATACTAAGTTTACCTGTCAAAGCAAAATAAAAGTTAAATATAAATTTTAAGAAATCTACATTTTTGTAATTTTAAAAGTTATTTTTGTATTCTTTAAAATCCAAGTTTAATGAAAAAGTTAATATAAATTAATTTTTAATTTACTCAAAAACGAGTCAATTTAAAAACATCTTACTTATTTAACTTTTATATATATATATATATATATAGTATATTAGAAGTCATTATTCATTTAGTGTTGAATTTTGAATTTACTTCATATACGTTCAAGGATATTTTCTTCATTTTCTGTAGTTTACAAATGTTATTTGAGTGTTTAAATACACGGATTCATGCAAGTTATTTTCAAAGAGATTTCGCAAGTTTTTTTCCTCAACTTGACAACCACAAAATGACTGAAATAATCTTAAATGTCTTACTAAGAACACAGACGCACACAATATGGTGATAATCAGACATGCAGACATTATAAAAACATCTATAATATAATTTCTATCTTTAATAATTATTTGCATGTATTTAGGATCGATAAACGTTTCTCACCAATCACATACTCTATCCCTCAGTAAATAACAAGATGTAGACACCTTTTCGTTAGATAAGGAAATTGCAAATAATTGATTAATTTTGCGAAAATAATTATTCTAATTTATTCAGAAGTAACTTATCTGCATTGTAATAGTTTACCTCCTAACAAATCAAAAGAAGATGCATGCCTACTATTTCTTACGAGCCTCGTATTTTAGTGCTGAGCTCAGGGGATCATGTCGTGGGAATGGGCTTTGGAGAGTTGTTTTTACACGAAATAGCAGGGGTAAATGTGTTTTCCCCGCAAGACAGGGGATATGACAAATCTGACAGATTTCAAGCCAATTCCAGAAGCCTAATACAAAAAGACGTTGACGTAGTTTTGTGCGTCAAACAAAGTATTAGCTGCTTTTTTTTGGTGCGAATTACTGTGAATTAGAATATTGGCATTTAGAAAGTATTTAGGTAATAGAATTTTCACTCTTATTTGAATTGTAATTGCATACGCTCATTGTAGTTAGTTGAAAATAATGAGAAACAGGATAAGAACCTAATTTTATTTCTATTAAGATTGATGATAATTATTTGTTGTACTTATTACATTGTATAACCATTGATACTTATACGTTGTTATTAAATTAATATATAATTTTAATTTACTATAATAATCATACCAAGATAATTAGTCTATAAATCATTTTAAATTAAATGGTGAATTTCTCTGATTAAGAATAAGTTAAAAGTTTTGCATTCCCATTTATTTAAACTAAAATAATAGGAAAGTTTTAATTTATATGCATTGTTAGATACGTTTCGTAATATAATACGTTCTAAAATTCTCTAGGTCTCTTAATGCATCTGATAAAAAATGTATTACTGCCTTAAGTGGTAATTATTCATTCCTGATATATTCATATAAATACTTGTTACTTTACATTAAATTTTAAAATGCATAGGCAGCACATTCTTTAATGAAAATTTTTTGAACTGAAAAGCTATAGTAGCATCGCTATGAATCCATCTTGATTTCAAACATTAAAAGGAGGTATTTCTAAAAAATCTACGCAGCTTCCTTTTTCCACCCATAGCATTTCCCTTCAAAAGGGTTATATTTATCAATTTTTCCATATTTTCTATATTGTAATTTTTCCTCGCTCTCTTACTTCTTTAATTCAAGCTGAAATATCCTTATTTGAGTGTATATATGTCATTTTTAAAAAATAAAAAAGAATACTTTATTTATTAAAATAATTGATAATAGACTAACATTATATTTTTAAGCAAATCAATGGAATCACAAATATTTAAGTTGGAGTTAGATAATTTTGCTCAATACTCGTACTACGTACGGACATCAAAATTGACATATGTACGTAGATCTATACATATGAGATATATTTCAATAATTCGTATAACTTGAATATTTTTCATTTTAATTAAATTAGTCATAAATAAAAAAGATGGATTAATATGTAAAATCTTGCAAAAAAATCATAAATTAAGAAATTTCCGATGTTGGTACATTTACCTAGACAAAAAGGAATGTTTTCTTAAAATTTATGGTTTGAACAACAATTGCGTTGTCAATTCTTTTCGATATGGAATCGAAGTAAAATTCAAATAAATCTTTTAAAAAACTAAAGAAATCAAAAAAATTTATTTATGAAATTTAAACAATTTATAAATTGAATTATATCAAAGACAATTTTACATAGATGACATAAATTTATAGTACCATTAAAAAACCTTTTATTTGTTTATATGTTTGTTTATTATAACGCAGCAGTTTGAAACATGACTAGACTTTAAGTAAGAACAAAAAATTTTTTTAATTATTACCAAAAGAAAATTAGAATAATGTTTATTTTTTTTCCTTTCAACTAAGTAACAAAAAAAGTTACAGAATTTAAATATCCACAACGAAAAACATCGCATCTTTAATTTTTACCTCATCATAAAGAAGAAGAAAGGAAAAAGACCCAAAAGCAATAATGCTTAAGAATACGTGTCATTTTGCAGCTCACTGCATATTTATGTATTTTAAAAGAATGCTTTAGGTGTAATCTAATAGCCTCATACACATGAGCTGTATGAAGCCCATTCGTAGTAGTGACCAATAAAACTGTGGGTGGTAGTCTAACCAAGAGAGTCTGTGATAAAAAGGGCACTTTCCTGTCCCTGAGGAAGGAAATGAGGGATTTATGGAAAAGACGAACTCTTAAGGAATTATGGGGAGCTAAGCGACCGCAACCCTCTTTATTTTGTTATAGCATAACGCTTTCCCCCAGCCATGGTCTGTCACTCAGAAAAAAATGGACAGAAGTAACATTAGGATAAGACTTAAAAACTGTAAATTAATTATCTCCAGAGATATTGCTTAAGACTTTTTTCCTCGTAACTAAATTGTAATCACTTTTATGCAATTGTCTTAAAAATATTCAAATGTATAGTTTTTTTTATTTAAAAGGAAAACGAGTCAGAGGAAAGGTTGAAATAACTCAGGGAGCATTTTATTATTTTTAAAATTATATATTGATAGGCTACGTTTCTTGTGTGGTTTATTTTGGAAATTGAAAGCCCATTTTTGATATCAGATTATACCATTTAATAATACAAAGGGATTGTATGTAATAAAAGAAACCAATGCTATATTTTTAAAAAGAAACCTGTTGATGTTTTTAAAAACGCAACAAAAAGGAAAATTTCATTCCAAGCATCTGAGCGCTTAAAAAGTATTACAACTTGCTTAGAAATCTCAGTATTGGTTTTCTCTTGATCTAAAATCTTTTTTCCTGCTGGAGAGTAATCCAATTTTATTTTGATATTATAATGATACTCATTCATATAAAATTCAAGAAAGACTTTTAACAAAGTCGAAAAAAAATGGAAATAATTTAGAAAAACTATGAACTTCACATTTCTTCGATTAATTTTTATGGCCCTCTTTGTTAATATAAGATAACAAAAAAAATTTTTTTTTAATATAGTTGAAATAAATTTACCTGTGTGTGGTAAGTAATAGTAACTTGAAGAATTTTTACTGCATGTAATTTTTTCATTATACTTTGTAATAAATTTCGAATGAATTTATTTTTATATGAACTACGAAAACGTTATTTTAATTGTACATCTATATTTTTATTAGAGATTTGTCCTACAAAAGTAAAGAAAAAAATGGAACAAAAAGGAGCCTATTATTTTTTTCATCCCCCTTACTTGTAAGTAAGAAGATATTAAATTTGTTATGTTCTTTAAAAAAGAAGTTATTTTAACTAGACATTTATTGCTTTTTATTATAAATTTACCAAACTGAAGTGAAGAGAGAAAGAAGGAAAAAAAGCGAAACTAAAATTAGCCATATCATTTTTTACTCTCCCCCCTTCTTATATGTAGGTATAAAGATATTAAATTTGTTCTATGTTTGTTCTAAAAGAAAAAGTAAAAAAAAAAAAACTTCTAAAAATCTAGGAACCGGGTCTGCTCATCTGATTTGACCAATAAGATTCTAAATAAAAAGCCAGTCTTTTGAGATGATTTTAACGAAGTTTCTTTGGAAGCCTTCCGTAGGCGCGTCTCTCTTTATGTCTTCATAATAATTCATAACAAAGGTAATCTACCTGCCCCAAGTGGGGTAGGAAAAGAGTGACCAACTCCAAGCAGGGCGCAGCTGCAACTGTAACGGAGGAGGTGGAGAGAAATTGTGATTGGCAATCGATAGTCACGTGTCAACAACGTCCTCCTTCCTGTTTTCCCGCTCTTTCGAGATAGCCGCGCCCAACTCTACAGTGTACGGCAGATAGCGTCGTAAATGCGCGCTTACAGAATAGCGCACACCGGTATGCTACTACCCCCCTCCAAATACATTCTACTTCCTGAACCCCCACTTACTCATTTCCATAACCGATGATGGGAACGTTTAAAAATTGCTAAAATTTTGTACTTCAGACACACTTTCCTGTTAAACTGTTGCATTTGTGAGTGATCCCTTACTCTACAAAATGAAACACAAAGAGTTTTGAAATGTGTTATTTTAATTTTGTATTCAAGGTCCAGTTTTAAATGTAAGCGTTCACAAAACCCCATTCGAGTTTATTTAATATCCTCATGCTCGACTTCTTGACATTTGAGGTACTGAGACTAAATAAATAAATATATATATATAAATTAAAATGCGTTCATTTTGATTTACGAATAAATGCATTTATTCTGAAATACGAATTTATGTTTTCTGTAACCTAGAAAGAAAAATTTAGAGTGTTTTAAGTCATGCAAAAGAGTTTACAAATATTAGCTCAAAAGTTACAAGAGAAATGACTTAACATACTTCTCCTCCTATTTTACTTTATTATTAAGCCAAACATACACAATAATTTTATTTACACTTTGGTACCATTATGACGAAGTTGACTTTGTGCCTGGACTTGAAAAATTAGCCAAGAAAATTTCTTCGCCATTTAAATAAATAAAAATTTTACTTAGAATTTATATAACTTATGTTAAACCGTACTGAATCCTTCAAGTTTTTAGAAAGCATTTATCATCACTTTTAATTCTCGGTAAATGATAGGTTCTCATTTAAGCGGCGAATTTTGAAAATGGTTCCATCAAGGACCTTATCAGGAAAAATTAGTTATGCTGAAAGATGAATTGAACTGGATCTCCCCTTCAAGGATGGAAATACGGAGATCCGGACTCCTTGCCCGTCGACTGGAAAGCCCGGGGGGGGGGGACTTTGATAAAATTTCACAAGGTCATTTTCATATATTCCATTGTACTATCTTCGTGTATTACTAATCAAATCAAATTAAAATTTAATCATCAATTCTCAGATATTGTGATAAGAATTTATAATTAAATTATTAATGACTTATCAAATGAGTCACACTTATCTCACAACAAATCCATGCTCAAATCATTCATAAATATATTTTTGCCATTGTGTAAACAAAGGACATAATATATAGTTTGCCATAGAGTTTTGTAGTTTAAGTCATAGGGTTCGATCTTTACATTTTGTATGTGTGTGTGTGAAAGGAGACAGAAATGAAATTTCAGCAATTGTTTTATTATATAAAAGACAGGACAAATTTGAATCTATATTTTTATTAAGGCATTTTCTTATGATCTTATAAACAAGGTATCAGAGACGAAGTAATCAAATTCATTTATTTTGTGAAGGATAAAATAGTGTATCTAAAAACAGATTTAACAGAACAGTTATTTAACTAAAATTCCTTAGTCACTGTCCACTTCATTTATCAGAATTCGACTGATAATAAGTAATGGAGTAGTGTAATTAATAAAATCCAAATGAATAGAATGAAAGGTAATGAATATAAAACAAGTCGCAAGGTCAAATAACAGCATGAAATTTCACATAGTTTATTATTTAAATATTTTCAACTACTAGTTTTCATTAATTCTAATCTAATGGTTTTTTGAATGAAAAATTGGGTATAAAATAAAAACCGTACAGCTGAAGTCTCTAAAAGATTTCAACTATTTTTGTGAGCGTTTTTAGTTAAAAGAAGTTCAATGATGATTTCTATAAAAATTTTAATCCCCAATAATGTAATTTGCGAAGTAATGAAATTGATCATCCTGTTTATTTTTGGAAATAAATTTAAATGAGCCGGAATATATTTAGTTCCAGATAGATATTTTGAGTAATTCTCATATCATGAAAATAACGAATGACACATGTCCCTATAAATAACCGCGTCCGCCATAATGTCACTTTAAATGAAAATAAAATAAGAACCTTGGGTGCCAAGCTTGCTAAAAGACAATGTATATACATTAGTTCTCGGAAGTCTTCAGCTAATGCAAATTTCATTTGTACCCGGAGTGCATTATTCTTCCCATCCGGGAACTCAGAGAAGAGTCGAGACAAACGTAATGCGCTTAGAATAATTGAGGTTTCATGATTCCTGTAGGATAAATTTCAACTCACAATTTTTATTTCTCATAGCTCAGGAATATTTCGACAAATTATTCTCAAAAGTAAATGTAAAAGTGAAATATCACTTAAATAAATTATATATAGAATGTAAAACATACGTAATATTTCTTCTTTTTTGGCAATGTCTTAGACAGAAATAAGTAAATAAGTATTTTTCTGAAGTTAAAAGTCAAGTGTTTCGACGAGACGCCACCCATATTTAGAAAAATATTTAATTACAATAGCATAAAATTTCAATTTATAGTGAAACTATAGTTGTATAATGATATATTTCAGCGTTGTAAGACTATATAATTCAAGTAAAATATTTTGTATGACATCAGAGTATAAAAAATTGAAAAGTTAATGTACAAAGAGCAGAAAAAAATTTAATTAAAACGAGTTTCTAAATATCCAGATTTGTTCTAGAAGTTATTCAGATAAACAATTACATATATGGATTAAAATGCTTTTTGTTAAAGCAACACTTAATTAGGATTATTAAATTAAAGACTATGTAGATTGATTATTTATTGATACAACAATTAAAAGCAACACGAGGGCTATTGGTGATAGGCCTCATCCTTTCACCAATAGCCCTCGTGTCTATATTCATATATATTCATATATATATATCTTCATATATATATAAGTATATACATATATATTATATATATATATACATATATATATATATATCCATTCACATAATAGCTCATATTCATACATATATATTATTGGTTGTTGTTATTATATATATATATATACATATTATATTCACTATAATAGCCAAGTTCATATGTTTATATATATATATCAATATTATTATCTCGTATATATATTATATAGAGCATATATATCATATATACATTATATATTAATCAGAACTTAGAAAAATAAACAAAGCTATAAGACATTTTAAAAGTATAAGAAAAACCTTAAGATTTTTGAAAATACAAAACATGGAATACTTATATTTTAATGTTGAGTAGCTTCTAGAGGCTTTTAGATGGATTATTCTCTAAAATCTTATAGTCCTAAGCTATCCCGATCCCTCAAAATATATTGTTAAAAATTAATTATAATACCTAAGTTAATTTTGAAAATCACGAAAATCCTTAAATTTAAAAAGACACAAAACTAGAAACAAAAATGAGCTAAAAAAGAAAAGAAAAATGAAAGAGGCAGCATTAAATAATATTAATAGAGCTAATTATTTTATTTATAATATATGACAGAGAGTATATATATATTATATATATATATATATATACTATAGTATAAAAGCATACAATCCACTGGGTTAAAAGCCTATAGCCACGATATATTTTTACACTCATAATGTGTGCCAGACTATGCCGTGAGTGATCTGGATCTGCGAATTCTGGCTGTCTTCTTCAATCGCGTCGTGATCTCGATACAGATGCTTTAAATGTTGAGACGAATACATAAATCAAAGTGATGGATGCTTAAAGCCCTCAGGTTGAAAGGGTGTTTTAGTTAAAGACTGAGGTGCCAGTTCAGATGTCGTCCTCATCACTTCGATCTTCACAAATTACGAGGTAATTTCCACTGTAATATCCCCTCGAATTGCTTTTAAAGATACGTTAGCCAAACATTTAATCAAATTGACAATAATACACACCCATATATTGTGACCTTCATGCTAATAAATTATTAAACTGGGTGGAAAGCACTAAAGAGAGTTAATAGTTTTTATCTCTCCACTCCTCAAGAATCAATCAATGTTGGAGATGTTTTGTAGTATTTCACAAAAATACCCATGTTTCCTCAACTATTAGAACTATAATTCGTTAACAAAATACATATTTCAATGTGATCCTTGATTGAAAGAGGATGCTTCAGCTTCAAATGATTTTTAAGCCCCAAGCAATATTGACCAAATATACAATTGAAATTTAATTCCATTTGACCTTTAGAAGAAGCTATGCGAATAATCTCAAGATAACAGAGTGAACTCGACACCTTGTTTAATGTTTCAAAGAAACAGTTATGATCACATTCCAAATGCACCGAACTTTCAACCTGATTGAATATCTGTGCTATTTTTAGCAAATTTTAACTAACTGGGCATAAGGAGTCTAAGAAAATGAGATTTCAGTATTTATATTTTTATTCTTACCTACCTCACCTATATTCTATTCTATTTTAAGCGAAGAAAATCATTTGATAAACGAAAATACCTGGATTGTTTCCTCAGACAACATATGCAGAGGTATTTCAGAGCAATATGTGTGTAATATATAAATATTGTATTATCTTTATTGCTTAAATATCTTTGGAATAGATTCTGTGAAGGATATTTATATCCAACGAATTTCAACTTCAATTATTTCTAAAATATATTGAAATAAGAAACAAAAATTATATTTTTGCATATATATCCAGCAGGCTGATTGAGTTGTGTTAGCAATGCTTGAGGGAACAGAGGCAAAAATTTTCTTCCTGTGCCAATAGAATTTTTCAGTGATTCAATAACTGGCCTCAATATTTCCATAACTTTAAAATAGTCTGTACAGATAAAGCAAGTATTTCATTCTCTGATATATAAGCGAAAAATAGAGGTCCTAGTAAATATAGGAATAAAAATGGCCGTAATAGCAAGGAGTGATCATGGTCAGAGCTCTCAGTCAGCGTTGTTTCCATTGAGTTAAGTTTGAGCCTGATTCTATAAAATCTCTACCATGTACGGAGCTACTGGTAAATCTGCTGAGACGCGTCAAGTAACCTCAAGTTGATGCAGCTTTCTGATTATTTACTAACATCGCAATGAGAAGCAACATGAGGTTATGTTGGAGATAGACTCGTAATTTTGAACTCGGTCTAGTGATGAGGCGACACATTAGCTGGCACCACTCTCCAAACTTCCACTCCACACCAATGAGAGGACTTAGGAACTTAACCAGATTTTAACATCTATCAGACCCAATACAAGGCGCAGTAAACAGGGATCGAACCCACTCACTTAAGAAGCCAACGCCGATCGCGAATTTGCAAACTATCGGCCAATAGGGCTGCCGCTGTAACTAGGATAGTGTGAAATTTAATGAGGGGGTGGCAGCTCATGTCACCTGACTGTCAAAATTACGAGTCTGTCGACTATAGCACTCGCTGTGTTCCTTCCTTCATATAAGACTTATTAAACAATTAATCAATACAGAATAGAAGAGAGGGCATTCAATTTACTAAGTTTCTACTATTCTAAATTGTAAATCAATTTTGTTGTGATGCAATAAATATTTATAATGTGGAAAAGTGTAACTAAGAAAAATACAGTTCCAAGTTTCCTTTTTCCAATATTATGTTCCTCCTATTTCTACTCCTCTAGTCTGTATATATCAATAAAACAGCGACACAACGAAAGTGAAGGAGAATGCAGAAGCCATGGTACCACCTCCTGAAATTTTCTTTTTAAGCATTCCACCTGGTGGTGAAGGAAGTGGCACTGATTGCCTAAAATAATTGTTAACACACGATAATCAATCCTGATTCTTGCACATATCAATAATACACATACATATATATAGCATATATATATATATACATACTGATGTACAAAAATTCAGGATGAAGCCGAAAGATTTCAGCGAATAATGGCGAAACGCGGAAAAGGCAAAGTGGAGTGAGTAATTAAGAGAATAACTTAGGTGAGATGTATACGGCATCATGCATGCAATAGATATGCAGCTAGACATAATGCGGGAGTGTCGGAAGCGGGATAAAAACCACCGGTGGTACCAGCATTTCGGGAAAGCGATTGCACGGTTTATCAATTTAAACGATGTCGAGTTGCAGCCCCAGTGTGAAATGTCAAACATTCAATCTGGGTTAGACGACATCTGATGATTTTACCCTATGTAGAATAATTTAGAAAAACAGAGGAAAGCTCGATGTGTGACAAGTGTGTTCTGGTGGTGTTCAGGATTGCTACGTTATCGTTTCACGACTTTGGAGAGAATTTCAAACTACAGGAACGACTATCCGCGGTTCAGCAGTATGTCGTTCAAGAGCAACCACGCTGGTGGACGATTGGTATTGCTCCCACAGGCCAGAAGAAGAAACAGGCAACAGAAAGTGAGTAAAATCGCTAGGCTTTGGCACAGGTGATGGGGATGACCGATATCACGTTTTATCAGCTAAGAGGTGCTGCACAGTGTCACCTGTTAAGTAATAACAACCTGTGCTATTGTGTACCTTTAACGCCTGCTCTTCTCAGGGAAGGCTATGCTTTCTGTGGTGCCACAAACATCATAATTGACAAATAAAAATGGGTCAGAGTACTCTTTACGCATGAGAGCAGGTTTAGTCTATGAAGGACTTGGACGCATACATATTTAGAGAGAGCGGGGAACCAAAGCAACCCTCTCCAACATCATCGAAAAAGAGAATTCGGTCGGGGGTCACTGTGTTCTAGCTTCTGGAGGTGGCATCCTGCTTTGGTTGCCAAAAATGTCGACCTTCACATCTTCGAAGGAGGTTCAGCCACCGGGCCAATAATGATTGTAACGAGGCTCTCTTCCTTTGCGCATCTAGAGACGCTGCGTCCCCTCATTTCCATTTTCATGGACGACAATGCACCAGCTCATTACACAGTAGCTATTGGAGAGAGCTGCTGGATATTGAGGTTATTGAACGCATGATTAGTCATGGTCTGGGATCTAACCATCGAGCATGTATAGGACTTTCTAGGGAGATTATGTATATGGGACACTTAGCTGCACACAACTTACCGCTAGTAGCGATTCCGAAGCTCCAATAGGCGATACAAGCACGAATGGGCTGCAGTGCCTCAACAACCCATTGACAACTTAATACTGTATGGTCAAACGGATGGGAAACCTCATAACAGTCAGAGATCATATCCTCTGTTAAAGGCTGATGTTTCCTTGACTTTACACCTATCACATGGATGTTTCGGCCTTCAGTGGAGCACCGTGAACCTTTCTCATTACCCACTCTTTCTTCAATGTCTCACATGATCCCTTCTTCACTCCCCTCTTCTTTCTTTGATAAGCTCATTTCACATCATCAAAGCGCTGCCATGGATCTCGGGGAGATATTATGGCCCCTAAGGCAGAACATTCACTGAAAACCATCTCGTTCCATATATGGAGGCAAGAGAGACATATTGTATATACATATGTTATTATACATACAAGAAGTTGAGACATATATAATATATATACATATATATATATACATATATACATATATGCATGTAAGTTATTAAGCATATTATATATTATTATTATATTATTATTATTATTATTATATATATATATTATTACATATACATACATATATATATGTATGTATGTAAGCATATACATATATTATATATATATATATATACATATACATATTACATATTATTACATACATGTATGCAATGTAAGTACATATTATTATATATATAAGTTATTATTATATATATATATTATATACATATATATACATATATATATATATATATGTATGTATGTTCCATTTTTAAAAATGTGACAACTGTTATTTACCATGCAAAACTGTTCAAAAAATTTACAGTAACCTAGATTTCATTTCTCCATGTCAATTCTACACTAATTTGAAATTATATTGTAATATAAATTTTAGGCTATACTCATTATACATTTTTAATTATATAGATGTAGTATGTAGATACATCGCAAGTGGTCCATACATTAATTTATTAAAATTTATCTATAAAAAATTTATTAGTATTGCTTACGATTCGCGTATTAGTTAAAATTAACAAAATAAGAAAAATAATTCTTAAATGAATGTAACTATTTATGTGTAACTATTACTGCAAGTGTTCATCATTACTATGAGTTAAAACTGTATACTTCTAAAATAGTTTTCTGAATATGTTTCTACTGTTAAAGGTAATTTATTTCTCAATAAATCAAAATAGCTAAACTAGTTCCATTATAAATACATCGTACTTAACAAATTGGGGAATGTTTACATGATTCTTAAAGTTTGCTGTTATAGTTCACCGATTAATTGCGTATATTGTTCGAAAATTCTATTAAATTTCGAAGAGAATAGAAATGCTCAAGAAGTCCTAAGCATTAATTTAAATTCATTGATAATTTGAGATATATTAGTGGTTACGTCGAAAATTCCAAAGGAAAATTTCTAAACAGGAGTACTTTCTTAGTCTTTCGTTAAAAATAATTATTTCTAGCTGAATTTCCTAGTTATTTGCCATATATTATTTACTGGGCTAAATTTGTTCAAAATTCACTGAAATATTTTCTGGAATCATTTTAAAATACATTAATTTGGCTTTTTCTTCAAATCTCCTTACGAGAATGATCCTGTGGGGCTTTAAAATGTATTTAAAGGCCAATTAATTTTTCTTCATAATCTAATTTTACTTAGTAAAATGAATGTAGAATATTCCAAGTTACATAATATGAAGCAAACAAATGTAACATTTTCTTCTACTTAATCTTTTATTAAAAATAAGTTTTCAGCTTTATTTGTTCTAAATATGCAGCCTTCATATCTTCATATAAGTTTATATTTATATGAAATGCTAAATTTATAATTTCTATAAGCTTTGCCTGTATTATAAGCACATTGTATATTTAGTGAGAAAAATGTTGCTTATATGGTTTTAACTACTTTAGTATACATGATTATTGGGAGAAGAAAACACGAAAATTCCAGTTTATTAAATGTACTTTAAAAATTTATTATGTAGGAAACAATGAAATATTGATTTATCATTATTGAAGTCATTCTAGCAATTCCATATGAAAAAGAATCAACTAAAAGATCATGTAAATCTTTTTAATGTTCCAAATATTTTGATTAATCAAATGAGAGAGAGTTTTATAAAGCATATTGAAATTAGAAATAAATTTTCTCCCATTATAATTTTAACGATTTCTAAAAGCCGCATGTCCTATAACTGAGAAACTCAAAACCACAGCCTCAGCAAACAGATGTATAATGAAGAAATTCAAAAACATATATGAATTATATTCTCTTTTTTTAGTTGTAAATTTACAGTCATTTTCAAAACAACAAAAAGGGAAAAGGCTTCTTATAACCCTTTCCAGGAAAATATACATACCTTTTAAAAGTCTTGTTGGTAAATATAAATTCATTAATAAACACTGATGATTTCACATGAAAATTACTAAAAAGGCAGACTAGTAAAAAAAGTATTATATAAAGTATTTTATCAAACTTTCAATAAATGGAATATAAATTTATTTCTTAAATCAAAGCTTCATTCACTGTAAGCATTGTTTTATAATATCTACTCCCTAATAAAATTGTTAAGAGTACGTAAATTAAATTCTGGTAGTTATATCTAAAATTACAAAGTTCCTTAATCTTATTTCGGATTTTATAAAACGTGCATTTTTTACAAATGATAAGAGAAAATCATTCATGAGATAAAATTCACTTATTAATCTTTACACATCTAAAATACAACAAAGTAAAAGTATTTCCTGAAGATTATTTTATTTTCATTACATAACAGTTTTTTAAGTTATATCTGTCAGTGTTTAATCAACATATAATTAAATATCTAATATCGTACATTCTTTTTGATGCATGTAATACTGACTGTTTGGAAACGTGGGGACTATTTTTAATAAAACAAAATGCATTGGCACATTAGTCGTTTTTCATGTTTTTATTGCACAAAAATATGTAGTTTAAATTGAAATATGATCTAATATCAGAAATAAGTAAGCATTTATTGAGAATGCAATATATTTAGAAAAATTAAGATACACAATTTTTTCTGAATCTAATATTTTTATTAAATTAAATTAGATATATATCTGTCTGATATTTTATCTCTATCTATTAGAATGTTTTTCCCAATAAATATCCTTATAATTGAAGAAAATTACTTTTTTAATAAAAAAGAAATGTATTATATAAAATGCTGTAAATAATGCTTTGGTGATATTATCATTTATCGTGTTATTTATTGCTTTTCTCATAATTTAATTTTAAACATTGGTACATTTGTGATAATGTAAGACACTATTTATCGGCTTTTCTTCAAGTAACTCCTTCAAATTCAAGTATAAAAATAAATATAAATATTTATATTATTTTCCTCGCTAGGGCAAGAATCTCCTTCAAATATATTTAATTTCTTTACGAATTATTCTGAGTTCTTCTCAGTTCTGCAATTTTATTTATGGTCTGAGCGCCTCTCCCATGAGGCACAATTTAATAACAAGTTTAGAAAATTATAAACCTCTTGATAAAAAGTCATTTTTTATGAAGATTTAACATCAAAAGGATAATTTGCTGCTTCGATTGTTGACAGGAGTATCTATCCTTAATATATGGAAATAATTCTTCCTTAATCTTATTTATAAATGCACAGATTTTCAACCCATTTTAATTCGTGCAAATAAGAAAGGATATTAGATACTGTCAAAAATTACCACATATTCTAATGTCAATTCGTTTTTGTTTTGATAAGCTAAACACTCGTGGGTTGCAGAATTAATGCAATTGTTCTCTTAAATGCCCAAAGCGAGTCTTTTTAAGACTGCATCGTGTTAATTATATTTCACGGGCTTGCTAGATCCCTTTCTGTTGTTGAAAAGCCTCGTTAATTGTGTAAAGCCCTTATAATCCATTGCCTAAGGGAAGAAGGGGGAGGATTAGGGAGGTCTTCGTATAATCGGATCCTTGATTTTTTTTTACCATTTTTTATTTTATTTCATTACCATTTCCCGATAGGATTCCCCATGACAACATCTTAAAATATTTTCTTGTAGTTCATGTTTTTCAACGATTGGATTATTGATTATGAACTCTTTACATCTCTCGAGCTGAGAGTCGAAAGCAATGTATTGCTTCAGGAAACAGCCTTTTAACTGAAGAAAGTCAGTTTTATGAAAGAGTATAAGTAAAAAGCTTTTGAAAAATGTCATTTTTTAAAAGAAGTTTTATCTATAGAATATTTTTTATCTGTTCCAGTTTACAAAAATAAAAGGAAGTTTATTGGTTGATAGTTATAGGGAATACGATAAGAAATCTGCCCAAGAAATAATTAATAATAATTATTTATATTAAATTATCATGATTATGAATCAGAATATTCGTCAGGAATTCAATTATCATACCTGCTGTTGAAATTCTTGTAAAATATTAACGAATGAGAAATGAGAGGGGAAAGATATATAGTTTGATAGTTAGATGAATATCTAATCACAAATATATAGGAAAGTTTTACCACCGAAATGAATTCAAAAAATGATGGAGTAGAAATAATTTTTCACTGAAAAGAAAAAGGATTTATTTCAAATATTCATAATTCATATCGTTTGCAAATAATTACTATCATCATATCTTGTATAATTTTAAGACTAATGCAATTTTTTCAAATTCGTGTATTTCTTAACATCAAACAAATAAATAAAAAAAAATCCTTTTAAACCAATGGCAATCTGATAATGATGAATAACATCGTTATTAAAGGTTTTTTTTCCCAGTCATTTTAAAGATTTTAAGAATTTTAAGATTAACCTATTATTTAAATCTTAAATAAAATACTAACTTCTTTTAAGATTATTACTTCTTTCATGTGAGTTTTTTTTATCTTAAAAGTGTTCACGATAGAAACAATAATTTTCATTATTTCTTGAATTCATTGCTTAGAATTCCCTCCCAAAATTTTTCTCGGCGTCATTTAAAGGAGATATAATATAATTTTTCAATTTCAGACGAAACCCTTATAATAGTATTATATGAAGTAAAAAGCAGCATATTAACTGAAAGATGATTGGTCTAGATGAGCAAAAATTTATTCAAAAGAAGAAAATAAAGACTGCTTTTTTCCCCCTAATGTTTATAGATGGGATCCAAATTACGGGATATATCCTCAAATAAAAAAATTTCATTACTTCTTCAATTTGTGAGCAAATGAAACATATACACGTTTTCAGTAACGAGTCCTTAAGATTCAGAAACTTTTCATAAAATTATAATTTTTTGCCTTCAATGCAATCCAAGTTATTAACCTTACTTTTGATACATAGGAGATGAAACGAGGAACACACATATTATATACCAATAAAACGCAAAGAACATTGGATTATTCAAACAAAAATTAATGGTACATAAAAAAATATCTCCCCATTTATTAATGATGTTGGAATATGACATTAATATTAGAGTATTTTTTTCTTCGAAAAAAGTGTACCGAGCTCCTAGTTCTATTCTTTAATGTTAAATGTTGACAGTCTTGATATAGAATAGTAGATAAACGGATCCAGATAAAGATATTTGATTCAAAAGAAACGGAGATGGACGCTTGTCCGAAGCTGTTCGTGCTTCGCAATGAATTAGGCAATTCCCACTCACCAAAATCGCCGTTTCACTATTGTTCAGTGATGAACTGGTGACAATAGCTACCGTGGCGTAGATGGAAGACAGCTGTTTCCTCAGCCCCCAAAATGTCATTGCCTCTGGGATGTTCCCAATGCTGGGCTGTCCCCCATCCCTACGCGCACACTTACTAAGAGGAATATCGGGGATCTTTTCCAGTTTTAGTTTTGCATGCCACAGGTATACGAGGAGGAGTAACTTTAATGATATTAGTGATCTCAAATTTGCCAGTTTTTTCTTTCACAGATAATTTGGTAAAATGTTCCGACAAAACCAATATACTGGTAAATCATCGTCGTTTTGGTTTCTTAATTGTGGTCTTATTTTTGTTTAAAATAATACCGCCTTAGAAATAGCTCATTTCAATCCATACTATTTATTTAAGAATCAAATACAGTACCTGGAATATTTTCCCCTTATATTTTCGTGTTGAAAATACCATAGTTCTTTTTAGTGGTTTTATACATGTTTGTGTGTGTGTGCCTGAAACATAATACTATGTTGTATTTCGTTTCTTTTTATAAATAAGTTAAGTTTATCCTTGATGGATTACATAATTGTAATTGTTGAGGAAATTATGCATACTGAATTTTTTGAATCAGCAGCTTTTATTATTTCTGTTTCAACACGGCTAACCGTAACATAGCTATTGCATCGTTTTCTCGACATCGATATCCACGCAACAATATGCACGTTCAATCAATTCCCCGATTTTGTTTTTGATTGTATCATAGCTTGTTCTATACAGCGGTCCAGAGAATAAAAAAGTGTTATAATTGTATACTTGATTAAGAATTACGGGTAAAACATTGTATAGAACTAACAGCAACAATTTGAAACTAAAATTTGCTTTTCACTGGTAAACCGGTTTAACCGTATTACAATCCCTAATAGGTACCCATGAGTAATGTTTTTCTTTTATCATTAGAGAGATATCAGTTTAATACTTCATTTTAAATCGAATCGTGTAATCAACTATAATGTGTAGTCATCGCTGTCTTCTATGATCTTCCTCATTTAAGTTCGAGAAATTCATAAGATTTTGAAGTCAAATTACTCAGTTTTGTATATAATTAGTTTTTACCCTCTTCATCAGAATTGAATTTTTTTAAATCTGAATGACGAAAATGTTACACGAAACGTGTTCAAGGTATTTAGGAAGCTGTGATGGGAAACTTTTCATCGAAATGCATTCCTTTTTTTATAATCATCGCAAAATGCTGCGTCTTTCTATAAAGTAGAAGAATAACACCTCCTTATTTAATAAAAAAATTCTTTTTTGGGTAAGTTGCTTTCTATCGATCAAGCTGACCACAAAAAATACTTACAGCAATGGTTTTTTGATAAGTAGATCAAAGTTAAATTTCAATCATCAGATATTCATTCTGAAAACGAATATTTGCCTTTTAAAATTAATTTTATCTGAAAGTACATCGTGAGTAATCAAAACTGGAATGAAGATAGTTGTGTTACTTTAACTTTAAAAAACAAACTAAAAGATTAAACCCGTGAAAAAAATGACTTTTTTCATAGACATAATAAATTGTGATACTTAGCTAAATATCATTTCTCCTTCCACTAAAAAAGTTATCAATTATTCATCAGAGATTTTTGCATATTTTGGATTTTACAGTAATAAACGTTATTATTAATAATGCGTGAAAGAAGTTATTAAGTATTGACATTTAGAGCCGAATTACTTAACACGACAATGTTTATCAGAGATTCTGATTTAACTCTTTTAGAGGCAATGAGATTGCAAATTCTAAATCAGCGACTGTCAAAGTTTTTAGTGTAACCGAAATAAATTAATTCCCTTAGTCAAGGAAATAAAATTTCATGATTAAAAAAAAAAAAAAAAAGCTTAATAATTATATACTTTATATCCTATTTCTCAAAAACCGCATGGCCACGATAGACGAGTAGTCATGGTCAAGAACTCGAGGCCGGCGTTGTTTTCACCAAGTCATGGGTTAGAGTCCTGATATCACCAAAAATCCACCGTTTTGCTGATCTAGTGAATGTTAAAATGTGTTGAGTTTCAAGTCTTTCTATTGATATGGTGGCGAAGTTTGAAGAAGGATTGTCGGCTTAGGTATCCTCCTCGTCACTCAACCGAGTTTTAACATTACGAGGTCCATCGCCAATAGCCCTCGTGTTACTTCTAAGTGAGACATTAATAAACAATCAATAAAAAAGAATCTAAAATGGCACAAATATTGAACATTCGATGATTATTGAATTTTGACATTTTAAGGAGTACTACTGATTTATATTTCCCATAATATATGAATTATAAAAGTAATCTTCCAAAATTATTTTTAATTACAAAAAATTCGATTTTATTGAATAAAGTTTCATAACTTAATGCATTTTTGTATTAAATTCTGTATTTTCGGGGAAATCAAGGCATACTCATCCGATAATGATGAAGAAATTACCGTAGGTGACAGTGATATATAAAACGCGTCCTTTAAATAAATCTAATTATTTGTTAATGACATAATAACTTTAATTAGGTCTTGATAATCAAGTCGAATAATTGAAAAAAAATTCTATAAAAAGCAATATTATACGAAAATGTATTGCATCCCTAAGACAACTAAATATTTCAAATAAAATTATAAAGACATAACTAATAACATTTACTTCATCATAAAAAAATAATAAAATGATACATTGCTCATTGTTTGAAATTTTTTCAACGAAGATTCAATTTTTACGAAGGGTACCGGTAGTCCAGTCCTTATGATTTCGAATTTTATGACAAGCATTGTTTAAATATTGGTTCCATAAAAAGAAAGTTGTGTGGAGTATTGGGGAGGGGGGGGGAGTATTACACGTGAAATTAAGCTGAAATTCAAAACCCTCCCGTGATGTAGAAGTTAGGAGTATGAGAGATATCAGCTCTCAGGTAAGGTATCCTTTATATTTAAGCGTATCTTAAAATTAAGAGGTTTTTAGCCGTCTTGCATCTTATAGTGCAATGTTAATCCAAAGAAAATTAGTTTTGACGACAATTTTAATTTTTTACAAAAGATTCGCTCCTTTTTGTTCCTTGTGATTGATAAGGACGATAATGTATTCTTTTTGAAAATCAAAGTATTCTGGGCAAGGCTAAAGTATGGAAGAGGGATGTGATCATGTACGTTGATTTACAATAAATTCATTACTAGGTAATGAACATCTGTATAATCGATTCAAACGTCTCGTACAGTTCACTAATTATACCCATTTTCCTATTTAAGTGATTCGACGAATTGTAACTATTCAAGTGCTACAGATGCTCAGGTATGGAGCTCATTATCAAAACAGAGGGAATACTGAAATGGTATTAATAAACTGTCAAACATATTTTCAGGGATTAAATTTGACCACCAAAATATGTGGTATATTGCCTATGTCAGCTAAATTCTTAACTTAAATTTGAAATGTGACACTATCAGGAGCGATTCAAATTGACCTTCTACTTGATCGACCTTCCACTCGATATACAATTCATTGACGTTAACTCAGAAATAATTTATTTGTTAATATTAGTGCTATTCTTTAGGTATTTCAACCATATTTTTTTCATATGTTTTATATATCCGAACTATTTAAGATCTCCTTTATTTTCCTAATTTTTCCAATTTCAAATAAGCATAATGCTGATAAAATGGTTTAACATGTAAAATAACCAGGTTGTAAGAATACAGCATTTTTAAAATTGAGATAAATTAGCTTAAAAGAAGTTGTAAAAAAGTATACGAAAAAAGACATTTTCTCTTAAAATAAGTTGAGTTATGTAGTACATTTCAAAAATTAATGAAGCTATTGCATACTGATGATTATTTACACAATGTATATATTTTTCTTATTTCTATATCTCATATATTTATAATTAACACTAAATAAAAATTCAAAAAAAAAAAAAAAAAAAAAAAAAAAAAAAAAAAAAAAAAAAAAA
>BMAW01122019.1:93357-117431 GCA_019974015.1 Nephila pilipes | reverse complement strand
CACACATGTATATATATATATATATATATGTGTGTGTGAGAGAGAGAGAGATCCTGCATATTTTTTTATATATTTTTATTATTATTGCAAAGCTTAAGTAATTTATTATTGTACTATATACGTGTATATTCAATTTATTGTAAATGTTACATTTTGTAGTAGAAAATATAAATGCTTAGAGCTACTGTATACAATTTTTGTTCTCATTTTATAATAATCAAATTTTTAAAACTAATTTAACTTCTTTTTACCCATCGAATAAACAGCGAAATATTTTTGCAGAAATTGTAAGTAGTAGGGATTTTAATGTTTACATTTCATCCTTGCATGGATATTTTGGGCTCGTCTCATAAACAGTCTTGAACATAAATATCAACAAAATGCATGAAGTCAGTAAGTAAAATCCATCTATTGAATTTTTCATTAATTTTTTTATATTTCAATTAATTTTCTAATGTTATACAATATCCTATGGGAAAATATCTTCTACAGAGCAGCACGCTTCAGTTGAAACATTACTCAGAATTTCAGTTCAATTCTCAATAGTTTTGAATAACTTTACACAATCTTTTCTTCCAAAAATTATTTATATAAAATATTACACAGAAATAGAAAAAAAAAAAAATAAAAAAAAAAGACACACACACACACACACACACATATATATATATATATACAAAGATACATATTTACTGGTAAATATTTCTCATAAATAAATGTCTTATAATGTGTGTAATGCTCTTCTGTTATGATATATATATATATATATATATATATATCAATTAATTTTTATAATTTTGCTCAAGTTTTCTAAAAGCTAATAGAATGATAACGCGCGAACATCGATTTTTTCACTTACCATTTAAGCTTGCAGTATACCAAAGAACATGAACACTGCAACCTTTTACACCATGCTTAAAATTAAAAGAAAAAAAAATATTTTTGTGTATTCTCTTTTTAATTTTTTTATTTTTATTTTATGAATATTCTAACTTTTTGACAGGGAGTCAACACTTTCTTAAAGAAACCTTTCCTTTCACTGCAAAGTGAATTCTCGAGTATTTTAAAAGTTAACCTTAGCTGGGGTTTTCACTCTCCTGTTTCTATGACAACGATCTTCCTCCCTCCCTTCCTTTGCTGTTTTCATTCCCCTATCCTCCTCTGTTACTTATTTCCTCCTCAATGCATTCGAATTGAAGAGTTATTCGTGGAGAAATTCTTCCAGTAGCATAAAATTTTCGCTTTAAAACTAACTAAAACATCATCGAATCTCCAGTTAATTGTACTAATATACTTTTTTATAAAAAATTATTAAACAAACTTATTTGTATAATTTTTTCGAAGTAAATATTATGTGAAGCTTATTTTGAGGATAATTTACTTATGAAAATCCTAACAGTCATCTTTTTGATTTTTCTAATCATAATGTCAATTATATACATTAACTTGGAAAAATTACTAGTAATCAATTAGTATAAGTAGTATTAAAGTATTTGGTTTTATTGAAGTGTTTAACTAGAGTATTAATATTTATCAGTTAATATTAAATTAATAAAACTAATTAATATTAGGCTATATTCCTCATTAATATGAATAATTCTTAAGGAAAAGATTATGTGTTAAAACATAAATATATGTAAAAGATATAGATTTGGTTTGGTTTTACTAACGTTGCACTGGAAGCAACACAAGGGTTATTGGCTATGGACCTCATAATTTTGGACCTCGGTTAAGTGAAGAGAACGATACCAGAGTTGGCACTTTCTCTCCTAACTTCAACATCACGTCAACAGGAGGACTTTTTGCCTTGATAGATTTAAAGTTCATCAGCCCCAGTTACATGTCGAGTCTTTAGTGGCATCAAGGCTCGAACCCGCAACTCGACGAAAGTTTGTGGATGTAATGAACATTGAGTTGTAGATTAGAAAGACAATCATAATGCAACCAAAGAAAGCAATATAAAATTTAAAATTAAAAAATGGGTGTAAAATTCTTTAAATGTTAACCATTAGCATATGTAAGTACTAATTTTGATATAAATGTTTAATATTAATGTGATAATGTTCACAAACACCAGTTTTCTTAGGAAATTAATAAATAGAATAAAAATCATATGATTTGTTCATTAAACATTAAGCAAAACAATTAAATATTCTGGATTAGAAACTAAGTCTTCCATTTTGGAATTCGTCTGTTATAAAGATAACTAGATACAAAATTTTACTCTGGAATATAGAGTTAAGAGGAAACCGTAAGAGTGGGAAAATAATAGTGACGACACAACAATGACTCCGCTTACTCTAAATTCAAAAATATTAATGTGCACATAAAAGGGGACATATTATTTCTGTGAGAAAAGGATATATAAACATATGAATTTTATATTAAAATACGGTCTCACATCTTTTCATATTATTTTGATGTTTGTATGTGGAAACATAGATATGAGTAAGCGTCTCAATATCTAAAGCAATTATAAATATAAGACTAAATAAATAACAATGAGGGAACACAGGAATTTTTTTAAACACTGCAAGACAATGTAGAGGATTTTAACATAAGACTTTTTAAAACTCTTCAAGATAATGTAGAGTTTATTATAGCTAATTTCAAGACTTGGCTGTATTTGCTTCCTTTGGTATACTAATACTATAGAAAAAGGAATACGGTCTCTCTTGAATGATATGGTAAGAAAATTAATGAAAATAATATTAGTTTATTTTTTGTTAAAATATATTGATCAAATATCATACTATGGAAGAAAAATACTGATTGATTCAAGTATATATATATATATATATATATATATATATATATATATTAATTTTCAAAGCTTGCATCGTACTTTTTCAGTACAAACCATTAAATAATATCTTGCTTAAAAGTGGTATTTTTTTTCCTTATTATTTAATTTAACGAAATAATTTTTAAAAATAAATACAAAAAAATCGCTTCTTATTAAAAGAAAGCCGGTTACATTTTATTCCAAAGTACAAAAAATTAATAACTAGAAATTCATACACTTGGATAAAATTCCTAAATGTAGCTTATTTTATTTTTCAAAAAATTTAGCATCTTATACGATTTTAAAAACATATAAACATGAATCGAAATACATTGAGGAATGTCAAAAAATAAATTTGATTCGAAGACATTTTGAAAATGGAAAACGGGAGAGATTTATAAAATAGATTTCGAAAGGACTTAAGCTACAGAGAGAAAAACTTGTAGGAATATGCAGTATGACATGACCAATACCTTATCTCCTTATATGTAGTTACTCATGATATGTTTTTCATGTACCTTATATTTTCAATTTCAGCGATGCTTTTCAATATGAGAGTCTCTGATTCAAAAACTTACATCTATATATATTTCTTAACTCATATTTTACAAATAATGGAGTTACTGATGTTCTTAAGGTGTTTATTTCGCTCTTCCTTTCTTTATTAATGTTTACTTAAAATGTTATTTTTAAAAGAAATTATGAGACTCCTTTTTTTTTATTTGGATACAATAAAAATTTATTAATTGCAAATTAAGAAAAAAATTACAAATTTTTAACAAAAGTTAATTGCAAACTAAAAAAATTTCGAATTTTAAAATTCTTTTGAAAATGGTGTTTTACTAAATATTTTCCATAATTATGATGTGGATGTGCAAGTGTTATTTTTGTAGGGAGGAATACGATATTTTTTTTTAAACGTATACATATATGCAAAAAGCACACCAAAATATTGGAATTTGAAACAAATGTGTGTTAAAATACATTAGGGAATGTAAATAAGAAACAAAACGGATTGATCATGTAAATAAAACTATACATTATATTAGGATGTACATTAAAAACTCTTCAAACAAATATTTTTTCTGAGTATTAACCCAAAAAAATTAGCTCAGCATTCATTACAGTTATAAAAGAGCCAGTTGCGACTTTTACATACGAAAAATTATCTTTGATCATTACAGACAATTTTTTCTTACTAGAAGAGATTTTTATTTAAAAAGGATCGGAAAAAAATTGCGGTCTTATATGATTTTTACAAACATTATTTAAGTAATATGTACATTTTTTTTTAAAAAAACTTTTCACTGGCTTCTAAAAGATGAGCACATTTTTCAATGAAACTATTTCAATAGTTCTTTTGACTGAAACTGGTTATTTCGCTCTTTTGCTGTTGAATAAAGTTAGAAGTTGAGATTTATGCTTTGAAGATTTTTATTTATCTCAGATCATTTTGATAAAGTATACATAATATGGGGAAAAAATGTTCTTAGACCTTAAAAATATAATTTTTAGTTTTTTACAACAATTTTATATGTATTATACAAATAAGCCTTTTTTCTTAGATTAAATGTAAAATATACTTATTTTATTCCATATTTTAATTTGGTTCTTTTATCTTAAAAGACTCTCTTTATATAAAATTCTTACTAAATTTTGTACACATCTCTGATTTTTTTCATCATTATAAAACGTATAAAATTGCTGAGTAGGAAATAAAAAAAATATGTTATTTTTTTATAGTTTGTTAGTTTTTGTTATATTTTTGGCTTTTCAAGACATCTTTAGAGCATTTTTTAAATTTATATATGGTTATATAGATTAATCAATAGAAAAATCTCGATTTGTCTTATATTATTCTATTCTCATTTTCGATTGAAAGTACATGAATTTTTCTGAAATAAATGTGTTTCTGAAAAGCATTTTTGTAAAATTTTTTAAGTATAACGCAATTTGATTCCCTTGTGTATAATTTGTTCTATTTATTTCGTTCCTTTGGTTGTTTCACATCATTTTATTTCATGGATTCAATACATTGCATTTCACTTCGCGTGATATCCTATTCATAAAAGCATTATTACACTAATAATAATGAAGCAGTAATAATTTACTTAGATAAATAAATCTAAAGCTGTTGCCAAATTTAAAAGAAATTTTAAGTCGCAATAAAGTTTACGTGTCTTTCATATTTTTTATTATTACTATTCAATGCTCTTTTATGAAAATTTATATCTACTCGTATTTATGTATGAATGTCAGAAAAACAATAGATATACAAGTCTTACAACAATAGAATTTTGAAAGAAATGTCTTAGAAATACATTCGTTGCCTAATATCATTAGTTATTCGAAGCTTTATCGAAACTCATTTTCCTCCACATGTCAGTGTTAAAAATCCAATAGAAACAAAGGTGATGTTCGCAGCTTCAATAAGGGGATCAAGGTCCAAATCCAATGCGCAAAAGGCTTTGGTTCTACTGATGGCAAACAAATTCGACTTCCCATCTCCACTCGCAACGCCGTTAAACAATTCGACATCTGTTCCTATCACCGTAGATGCGTTCATCACCCAAAGCTCCCACACATAGTCGCCTTGATAACAGCTTCCTAGCGATAATTCTTCCCTGTTCTCCGCTAAATGTGCTTTTAAGAGCTCGTGAAGCATCAGTTTGATGTTCACTTTTCTGTCATTGCCTAATCTTCACGCCTTACCTGACAATTAGATTCTTACTCTGCTCTAATCCATCACCACTCAGTTGTTACATACTAAGAGATGAACTGTAGATGCTTGGGTAATTGTCCAATAATGGGGCGGGTCTTTTACCTATATTTTCCTTAAGCATATGTAAAAGGAATGTTTTATTATTCTATACAATTCTGCATTTCTGACTTTATAAATTATTTTACAATGTTTCAATGTATATTCCCTTGATTGTCTCATATTACTGCAAAAGAAAATATCAAAAATATGCAAAACTATAACTAAGAAGTATATTTCAACTTATTTGTTCATCTTCATGTTAAATGCAAACATAAAGTCTTGTTTTGAAGAGAATTTTCTTACTACAAATAAATTATTAATAAGGAAGCTATGGTCCTTTAAGCAAATTTCCTCATCCTTGAATTTTGACTTTTAATAACCTGTCCCCCCCCCCTTTTCAACGAGGGTTTTTTAAGTCCTTAAAAGCCTTTTTTCCAATTCTTTTTTACTAGAACAAAAAATTTTTTGTGTTTTTAGTATTACATTATTTTATTCCAACTGTAATTTTAATTTCGTAGTCAACCTGCTAACTTAGTTAAAGGAAATAAGAACTTGATATTGAGATTACACCCCAATTTTAAATAAAACTTCGATGGATTTTCAGAAGCCTCATTTGTTTGTGGATTACATGCATAATTTTTGAAGAAGCAAAAAAATTTTTGGTATTGAGTATTTCGTGTAATTGTGCACAGAACTAAATTAAATAAAATATTCTCTAAAATTTCATTGCATTGAAGAATAAATTTTTTATCAAAATAATTTTTAATTTGTGAAGTCTTTTTAAGAGTATGAGGTTTAAAACTAGTGTAAAAATCGTTATATAAATGTTTTGCATAATTTTCGTGTTATGCCCTACCTTTCTCAAAATTTGTGATTTTTTTAAAAGAACATTTTGTACGTCATATAATCGTCACCTCACTAAGCCGTACTTTCATTTGCTTACATCATATAATCAAAATTAGTTTTAAAAATATTGTTAAAATTCATTGTTTTTTTAAAACTATATTATTTGAGTGGAATAACAATCTTGATCTGTGTCTAAAAGATGCTAAACTTACTCAAGAAACACACAAGTTTTGGAAAAGTCTTATGTATCAAATGTTTGTAAAGATAAAAAGGTAAGATGAATATTAAATCTCCTTCGAATAGAAAATGAAAAATATTCTTTTTTAAATTTTAGTGCTCTTTTTGCCACGCAATTTTAAATAATTTGAAAGTAAAGTTAATTTTTAAAATTTGAATACGTTTTTTTCAGTAATTTTTAAGAACTATTTTGATGTATTAAAAACGTTTTGTACCGGTTATATGTAATAGGTTTTACAACCAACGCTAATCTAAACATCTTCCCCACATATTGTAAAATAAGTAATATGTAAATAAATATGTAAATTAAATAAAAATTAATAAAATGTTTAAAAGTGTAATTTTTGGTATATTTTATCCAATATAAAGATGGAATTCTTTCTTGAAACAAGACGTCGATAGATCTAATTATAAATATTTGATATTTTTGTCTTATCTGTCCGATTGTTTAATATTGCACGTAATAATACATTTTTATTGATACATTTCAAGAAATTGTTTTGGAGATTTCGAGGAGAAGTAACACATAAAAAATTATTTCATTTGAAGCAGAGGAAAATCCAATTTTCTGGTCACATTTTAGTACTCTTCACGAAGGGTTACCGAAGATAGGGAGTGGTATCACCAAACCACTAATTTCGCAACCGAACAAGAAATCAGAGTTAAAACTTCCGAGTTTTTTTAATGTCTGACTTTTTTGCGAACCAATTACTCCTAGCCAAAAAATGTAATCAAAGGGCTATAAAACTGTTTCCCTGCTGAGCAAATTGTCCCGTGGCTGCGCTAATCACTCAGAAGTGCTCCAAGAACTATTCGATTGCATGTACAGGGGCTCAAAGATTCAGTGATATGTTACAGATGCGTGTGTTACATCAATTTGCTAATGCTTTAATCTAGAAAGAAGCCTGCTTATTGTGCGGGATGCTGTACTTCTCCTGCTCTCTACCTCTCCCCAACCTCACTTATTTCCCGTACGAATCCAAAGAAGACGCAATTACGCCAATCAAGGAAGCGTGTCCAGGAGTTTTTCAAAAACTCTTTCCGGAAAACTTTCGGGACTACAAGAACCCCCTCCACATATGTATGGCTATTCAACTAGAGTGGATGAAGATAGTCCCCCTTTTTTTCCGCCATCACTCAGTGGTGTTAGGTTGGGTTACAGTAACAGGGAAAACGTCTGGGGGATTTTTTTTTATTGTCCAAAGGATAGGGTCACATAAAGGAGATAGAATAGGCTAGCTTTCTACGTTAAAAATCGATCTAAATGTTGCACGAGTGGACAAAGCTGAGATGAATATAACGTGATAGAAAAAATAACGGCAAAAACTTTCGTGGAATAGTTTTTATTTTCGCTATAACTCTGTGAAAAAAATTCTTCAAATCTTGAGACATCAAATGTGATGAATTTTTATCTAAATTCTTAGTTATAATTTCAATATATTTCAAATTAGTTTTCTTTTTTTTGAAGAAGAGTATACTTTTTGATTCATTTATTTTATTTTTTTCTTCGCATCGATTATATGTTTTATGCACTTGGTGACGTTGGGCTATTCGCGATTTTCTCTTCACTAACCTTGGGGACTTTTATTGAAATTGATTGTTTAAAATAACAATTTCTTTCCAACCAAAATGAAACGTGATTATATTAATTAGATGCAGTTCGAAATAAAGTTAAGTGATTCAGATATAATGATGTATAAGTAAAGGGAAATTTCGAAGAGATATAGAGGGTAACGAATATTACTATCCGGTGTAAGTGAAAACTGTTTGCTTGTGGAGGATTAAAGGACGTGATTTCAACTGAGAGGCACCGGTAAGATAATTTAATTTCAACTACAATTAGAGTGGTTTGCTAGGATTGAGACCCGAAGAGAGCATATCAATGTCTAGTCATTGATAATAAATGCTTTCGCTTGATTAATCTGGAGTTTTCTTAGACTGCTCCCTGTCTATTAAATCTCGATATATCAAATTGAATTATGGCACAAGAGACAGATAATAGCGGAGTAGTGTTACAACTTCACTGTAAGCATTTTCTCATTTTTCAAACTTTATTTTTAAACTAAAGAATATATCTCTTCCTTTTTTTTTTGTATCAGCTTCTTTTACAATTTGAATTCTGTAAATAATCTAAGATATATATAATAAGGTATTAACATTAAAATAAATATGTTCTATTGAAATTTTGAGATTCCAAACGCATCTTCAAATTTTCAACATTATTCTTCTGTATTCTAGAGTTGTCTTCTTACTTCTAAACTCTAATGTATAAAGTTAACTCTTCTAAATTCTGGAGTAAATTTAACCATTTAAATCTTGATAAATCACAAAATATTTTTTAAACTATTATAATTAATTTGTTTAATTCAGATAATATAATTAACTGTAGGAGTACACATCCATTATGAAATTTAAATTTATTTTATATCACTTACGTAAAATTCAAAATAAATTAAAATAGTAAAAAATAATTTATAAGTATTAAAAAATAGAACCATTAACTTACATTAAAGCTAAATCAATTCAAGTACTTTAAAAATTTGAAAATTTTTACCCTTGAACATCAACTCATTTATTAACATTTGCAATACATTGTACCCAACATTTAAAAGTTCTTGTATATCAAGAAACTTTTTCAAAAGCTAATCTGAAGAATTAAGCAATCTTTCCTAGTAAAAACCATAAGCAGACTGAGCCCGTCACTCTTCATAACAATAACCAACAAGACAGGCTGGCCAACCTTTATGCGTAAACAAATAATCTTTCGGTGGATTACTCCTAATCCATCTTTCCCAGCAATCTGGGAGCGATATTGTCCGCAATCACTTCCCAACCCTCATCGTATCACTCATTAATGTCATAACTTCTTACGAATCTCGGCCAGGACATAGTTCATTCTATCGAATGCTCTGTTGATGCACTTTGGCTTTCTGGCATGTGACGTCACTTCTAATCAGGACGGGTTGAGTGCAACAGACAGTTGTGGATCAGGTGATGGAAAAGGACGACACGTCAATGCTCTTAAAATAAACAGAACTTTTTTTCGGTTTTTTAATGCAGGAAACTTTCTAAAATTTGATTAATTTAGTTGAGATGAAAAAAAACAAGGAGTCTATTGATAATACACGATGATTCAAATAGTTAAGCATATAGAATATTTTGTACTTCAACGGGATGTTAAAATGAGACATGATTATAAATATTAAAAGCAAAAAATCAGTAAAATAAGTACATTATTATAAGAACTCAATTAATATAAATGTTTTTAAATGGGAGAATGATTATTACAATCTAAAACACACATGCAAATACATGTAGTTTATTTATTTACATATTATTACTTTACTTATAAAGTTGTATTATTTATTTTTAATACTTAATATTATTTCTTATTTATAACTGATCAAACAATTAGATTATAAGAATGTACAAAGAAAATAAAATACAGTATTTATGATCAACATTTATAGAAACGAATATTATTTATATGAAGAACAATGTTATAAATTTAGTGGGTAACCATAATTCAAAACTGTTGTATAAGTAATAAGCCATTTTCAATCAAAAGTAAGATTTAATAATAAAATTTTATTTTATAACTTAGGATATACAATACTCAGAGACAGATTTAATTCAGTGCTCAAAAAGAGGGATAAATATGCAAAAAATTGTTATTATAAATAGTTACAATAGTTTCCATTTTAAAAAGCTAAGTATGTTACTTTTCATTAAAATGTAAATCGATTAAACTCGGTAACCAAGTAACATGTAAAACAAATATAGAAAGGAACCGAAACTAAAATAATAATAATAAATTTAAAATACTTATTTCATTAAGACATTGAATCTCGCAAAAATGCATATATTTTATTATTTTAAATAATATTTATAAAAAGCAAAACGACGTTTTTTTTTTAAATCTTATTTCATTTCATTTGTTGAATTAAAATCTTTTTTCCTCTCCTCCTTTTCCTCTTGCTTCTGTTTTTCAGCGAATTAAAAAACGAAGGATGAAAAAAAAGCAACGCCCCCCCCCCCAATTTACATCTTTATTCTCACTCTTTCTTATGAAACAATTGCAGTGGGATTTTAAAAACGTCTCTCTCGGCACTTTGTTGATTTAATGAATACATTCAGAAAAGCAAAGAAAAGATAATTTTCATTAATTTTGTTTAACTTTTTTTTTACCTGAAGAATAATAGGAAGACATCACCCTTAGACCTCAGGGTGGAAAAAAAAATACTCTAAGAAATGCCGCATAATTCCGCGCTCAAATGCACGCCTCATTTACTACAACGTTGCTCTTTTCCGAAGGGAAAAAATCGAACTTTGTGTAAGAACTTTGGTCTACTCTAACATATGAGAGATTTACGGATAGATAATTGTTCTGTAGATTTAATCTCTTTATCTTTTGAAGGTAAAATGAAATGTTCGGAGTCTAAATTTGAGAACAGGTATTGACTAATGGTGTACAATAAAAGGTTTTTTTTTGAATAATGCTTTTATTTATCCTTTCTTAACGAATTTTTAAAAGAATTACTTTTATCAGAGATTAAATTATTCCATTAAAAATATGAGTAAGTGACAAGTATAAATCTCTTTCTTCATTTCCATGAAAATCTAAAATGAGAAAATAAAAACAAAAGAAAAACTTAGCTTGTGTGTGTGTGTGTGTTTGTGACCAATGACGTTTTATCAAAATTTTCAGAAATGACTTTCTTAAAGTTATCCTAATGTAAATTTTACAAAGTAAAATAATATATTTTATCAACCTATGTTGAAACACAGAAGGTCAGAATGAACCACTTATTAAATTACTTAATGGCATTAGATTGTTAATATAGACAAACAATTTTCTATTTTTTTAGCTGAAAATCAAAAGTTTTGAAATAATAAAAAAATATTAACATTAAGAAAACTAATTCAATCAGAATAACGAACATTTGAAAACTATTTTTTACAAATAAAGATAAATGTGAAGAAATTTTAAAATGTATACGTAAATGGGAGAGGGGGAAGCTCACACAGAATTTGCTCACTTTCCCCCTCCTATACATACTTATGCAACTCAAAAATATGTTTCTTATTCATCAAAAATATGTTTCTTCAAATTTAGTATTTTTTTTACTATACTAAATTTTATTATACATTGCTTAGAAATTTTGATTTCTAGCTATATTTTTTAAAGCATCAAAATTTGCTTAGAACTTTACATTTTTAAAAATGAAATTGAAATGATTAAACATATATCATTTTAAAAGTCATACATATATATTTTTGCGTTATACAATTTTTACTTACAATTATGTTACACAGCAAAAAAGGAACAGGTAAATGTAATTAATCGGTATAAAAAATAATATTTTATCTATATGAGAATTGCAAAGTTTCAGCATTACATGCACGTATCAGTAATGTAATTAAAGAAACTTAACATTTGACTGCAGCACATCATGTGTATTTTGTTCAAATTAAAGTGTAAAATATTCACTGATATCTCAGTCGTTTTGATTTCTTAATTCAACAAATTTGATTGAAGAAAACTTAAAGAAACTCGATATCTGGATTAAAAATAAATTTTCTTGCCCAAAATGAATTTGTTAAAAATCTTTGATATACTTTCTTTTTACCAACTTTTAACACGTGAATTTTTAAAGATATTTCACCTTTTCACGTAAAATACACAAGATTATACTCTACAATATTTATATCCCATCAGTGCTACTTTTTAAAACTGATTAAACTAAATTATAATTATTATATTAGCTCTAATAAAATTATTTCCATTACATTGCTCTCTTTTGTTTAAAAGGACAGATACTAAAAGACTAAGGTACCGAGTATGAAGAAACGTTTTGATTCTAACAATCTAAAGTACAAATCTAACATTTTTTTATTATAATATTTGGCTTTTTCTAAGAAAATGACCTTAAACCTGGAATTAAAATCCATGATGAGCTCGCGGCTGGCGTTATTTTCGTCCAGTCGAAGATTAGAGCCCTATTTCCTCTGAAGGCACGTGGTGTAGCAGGGCTGATGCTCGTTAAATCTGGTCGAGATTCCAAGTCCTTCCTTTGCGTGATGTGAAAGTTAGGAGAAGGAGATACCAGTTCAGGTGTCGTCCTCGTCACATGACAGAGTTGAGTTTCGAAATTACGAGGTCCGTCGCCAATAGTTGTTGGAGATCCTGACCACTACGTTTCCTCTTGCCCTTTTACTAAAAGTTTTCATTTTAAACTGTTCTGTTATTGAAGCGAAACCTATATGGCTGAAATCCGTGTGTGAAAAAAATTCCTAATTTTCATTTCAAACTTAAATCCTGTATTCTTATGGCTCGTTAAGTTACCCAACAAATTTCATAATTATTTTAACATTTGAATATATTTCTAAGTTATTCTTAGCATACATTTCTAAGTTTCTTCGATTTTTCTTTTTATGTGCATTTTTTGTACCAAAAGTGTGGACGTGAACCATTGTGTCTACATCCGTTATTAGTGAGGAATCGTGACATCAATGGAATGCAAATTGTTTATTTTCCAAAGAAACGAAAAAAAAAAAAAGGAAGGAAGCAAAAATGAAAAATTTAGAACTATGACATCACACTGTGTAAACACATTGTTAGCTTTTATTTTCTTTTGAAATTCTAAATTATGTATTACTTTTTGTTCTTTGCTTCAACATGTACTGTTATATCTTACCATTTACTGTTGTAATTTTTTTTTCCTTTTTGCTAATAATTGCTGAGTGCGGGGGTGATTATCTCCCAAGAGGAGTGCGGTTTGTAGCTTAAAACCCTTTCGGTAAACTCGGTCCCCTTGGGCATTCTGCCAATAGTTTTCGTATTGCTTCTCAGAGCGATGTTCAGAAATAATCACAATCACATTATCTTACACAGTACCATAATCAGCCAATCAATGACAGTCAGCTGACATAAATGTTCTTGGATAATTTTTAACGTATCTTTTCACTATATTTCATCGATAATTTCATTTCACTATATTTCATTGACTTTTCACTATATTTCATCTATCTCCGCATGTTTAAAATCAAACCCTTCTTGGTTTTTACCGTAATCCATTCAATGACATCCAGGTGCAAAATTTAAAGCAGTTCCCATGCTTTGTTCATTCAGTTAAAATATTCACTTTATTATTTTAAAATTTAAATTTACATATTAACTCCTCCATTTAATACCCATTATTCACTCTATTGTGCTCGGAGTCTGTTTTATTTTTATTGATAAAAGATTTCATCTATTTTTATTATTTTCATTGATTCTATTTTCTTAACAATTAAGAAAACATAAATAATTCTGCACTTTAACTTTATTTTAATTCTGATGAGAAGGTAAAATTAATATTTTTAATAGGAACCTCTTAATTTTTGGCCGTTGCCGTTGATTCTATTTTCATATTTTTGAAAAAGCATTAACATTTTTGTAGGGAAACAGTTTACTTAAGGGACTTTATATATCAAGATGGATCAAAATTCTACTAGTATTTCTCATTACTGTTGAATTAAAAAAAAGAATTTTTTTTAGTCATCTGTTATAATAAGGTATACATACAAAAGAAAGTTATTCTAGAAATTTCAAATGTTAAAATTCCTAGAATAACTTAAAATGTTAAATAAATACCGTAAGCTCCAAAAATGAGCTATTTAGCATTAAATCAATTAACATATAATTCTTAAGGAAAATTATATTAAATTCTGTAAGAAAAAAAGATTGCATATAAAATTTTGTAAGTAGATATGACCTACAATCTCTTTCAAGCAAAATAACATCCTTTTATGATACATTTATTAGTTGACAAATTAATGTTCTTTAGAAACCTGATAAATATCCTCTTTTAAATTAAGTGTACCTAAAAAATTTCACTCTCAATCTATAACACATTCGATTCAGAAAATAAACATTACTTTATACTACAAATTAAAGAATTTAATATTGGTTATTTATTCGAACACTTAATGTTGCATGATACGTAAAATTAATGTTATATCAGCATTCAATTTAAATGATTATTGAAAGTATGTGTATCAACGAAATTTATTCCATTTTCATATACAGCTTCTGCTCCCAGACTGAATAAATATTAAAACTATACGTCCTAATTTGTTTCTAGATAAATCTTCTGACGTGTTCTGTCCTGAACTGTTCGATCTCTTAGAACATTCTCTTTCCACTACAGAAGATCAGACCTTGCACTCGACCTGCAATTCATTCAGTCGAAGCTGAAATATTTAAGTCCTATTAGTGTTAGAAGGAAGAAAAACTTCCTCTAAAATTCGTCACGAATCTTCTAAATATGTGGTTCCACTCGACACCTGAGGTGTTCCATTTCGTTCAAGAATAGTCTTTTACTCGAATGAAAATCCAGTATTCTTCAGAAGGAAAAAGGGGGTGGGGGAACTCCACACCAGCAAAAAAGAAACTCCTCAGTAAAAGTTGCGAAATGTTCCCGGCATTTGATTGTGTATGCGGGCCCGTGAGCCCTGAATGACAAGTGCCTTGTTCTCAAGGCTAAAGGTTAAGTGCCCTCTTGGGCCACAAGACGATCACTTAAGGAGATGACTTGGAATCCCTGGGCGTGGAGTGAAACATCTCATGAAAATACCTTCTTCGCGGACTTTGGGAAGCCTCAAATTCACGTCTCTATTGTTGGGACCCGTGTTGCATTTGGAGGGAGAGGAGGGTGCTTCGCTCTTGCTTTCTCTTTTATCTCGGGCTTAGTACGAACCTTTAAAGATTCGTTTGGTTGCGTTCACTCTCCCTCCGACTGATCTGTAGAGGCTGATGATGGTTTCATGTTACAGAGAGCGGAAATGCTCTCAACTTGTTATATGTTTCGATTCCGGTTATCATTCTTCTTCAAGAATGTGTCGCCCCACTTGATAAAGAGGACGAAGATAAGTTTTTTTTCTTAAATCTTTGATTAAAGAAGATTGATTTTTTCTAAAATTTAAGGATACCAGAACATGCGATGAATAGTTATAAGACCGTAATGAAGACTCCTTGTTTTTGTGATTTATGTCTTTTACAATTATTAATTGAGCTTGGACTTTTTTTGTGTGTGCCTGATAACTGCATTTTAATTATTCTACTGAATTATAAAAGTAGTTTTTAATCAAACAGTTTTCTTTTCATTTTACTTGAATATGGACAGGATTTTTTAGACATATATACATTTAGGTATCATTTAAGAAACTGTTACACTTCATGGTACCAAACTTATTATATGTTTATAAGGGATGTATATACATATAATAAACTAAAAATACTTTTTCTCTAAGTAGCAATTTAAATTTTAAGAAATATTTCTCTCTGTGAAAAAAGAAAATAATTATAACTTCAAAAAAACTGAGTTCTACAACTTTTGTAAAAAAAGTATACAGTGATATTAATAAAGTTGGTTCATTAATCTTTGTACATTGTTTTATACATGAAGTGTAAAATATTTTGCATATTTAAGAAATACTTTTTTTAAAAAAAAATTGTTCGTAAATGCAAATATATCTCAAAAGTCATGTCAGCTAAGAAGAAAAAAATATTTTTGTCTATAAAAATTATTTTTACAGTTCTATAAAATGATTAAAATATGATTATTAGGCTCACAAAAGTCGAACCTTTACTAATAATTTTAAAACATATATGTTACAAAATCAAGAAGTCTTACATTCGGTATTTTACTATCCCCTATATGCCCTGGTACACTTAACTCAAGATTTCATTAATCGATGAGCCCATTGATAGCATGAGCCTTAAAAAAAGTTATTAACATTTCTTGCATAAAATTTCTTTGAAAGTAAAAAAAGAATTATTGTTTGGAACAGAATAACTTCATAAAAACTTAAATAAAAATTACATAAGTTTTCTCTTGCTAATAAAAACAAATTATAAATAATACAAACATTTTATAAAAGTAAATGTAAGAATTTAGCCCACTAACTAATCAGAAATTAGACAGCTGATGGAATTTGATGCCATCAATTTCATTTGAACACAACATGAATTAATTCATTTTAAAGTTTAATCAAACAGAAATGGATAAATAATAGTTAACTAAATCATCAAATAACTACAGTATGACTTCAATGTATTGATATCGATACTACTGAAGATTATCTGAGATTACATATTGAACCACTATGAAATTTCTTCAGGGAAAATACTATATTTTAAATATATGGATAATTCTGAAGGTAGTTGATCTTCTGTGTGCTTTTGAGGGTAATTCGAAATTTCACAGAACGAAATGTTGGGTACTAAGCATTAACTCCACTGAAATCTGAAAATAAATTTTACCTCTGAATTGTGAAAACAAATGCAATAAATTTTAAGTTCTATACTTTATACCCAATTATGTTCCAGAATATATTTGTTTTTATCAAACGGTTAAGGTCAAATAATTTTGTACATTTTATTTTTGCACAACTTTTCTCTGAAGAGTGAAATATTTAGATCTCAAAAAACATTTAAAGTTAAGTTTGACTTTTTTTAAAAATCGAAGTACGTATTGAGCTTTGTGGCTGAAGATATTTCTTCAAATTTCATTTTTTCTCTTTGGCATCATTCTATTTTCTGCTACCTTTAAATGAATCATAGCTAGCTATAGAAGCAGAAGTTTAATTTTGTTTTCTCTTAGCATTTCACTGTTGTTTAAACAATATTTCTTCCTTTATTTGTGATCAAAATTACGAAACAGTAAAAGTAAAAGTGTTTCAAAATTGCAGTAAATCTATTTCTTTTTTTATAAAATTAATAATTGTATTTTATTAACAATATATTTTTCGTTTTAATAATATATAAAACCAATTCAAGTTCTCTTACTCATCATAGTTTTCATTAAAAATAACTTTATTAAAAGAGTACAAAAAATAAATTTTTTTTATCTTGATAATTAATGAAAAATTGAAGAAGTTTTGAAATTTTATGAGATCAATTTCATTTAAACTTAATATGAATTAACTAAGAATTATTGAATCAACTTAGCTATATATTGTGTAACTATAAAATAGCAAACAATATAAAATAAATTTCTTAACTACATTAAAAGATAACAGAACTGAAATATTCTAAAATCGCAAGAGGAATTTATAATTTTCCCTGGGTAACACTGAGATCCCAAACTCTGAGTAATTCTTATTACATGGAGTACACTACTAAGTGCTGGTATAAAATTAATGCAATTAACATTACTGTGGGAAAAATTACTTAATATTCATTTCCTCACAGCAGCTTCAGAGGAACAATTAGATTAATCAGTTATAAATGCTTTGACCTCCATAGATATGTAGTTGTAAAAACATTCGTTTCTAGCATCTTTATCTTTTGAATAAATACAATGATTTTGAAATTTAGTAAGTGTATAAGAACTAAAGCCACTGAATATAAAAAATGGGGATGTCTGTGTTAAATCTTTAAGCAGTCTTGATAAATATCACAAAATATTATATTTATTGAGAAAAAAGGGGATGCATTGAATTTTTTTTTCTTATTGAAAAAATAGTGAGTGCTGTAGTAACATAAATAAACTTGTATAACTGATATTATTATTTAATGCTTAAATTTGCTTCCTGAAATTTAGAAATGATGGTTTTATATCTAAAAGAAGAAATGTATTTAAATTCTTCTGTAGTCAAAGTTTATTAAAATTAACCAAATGTGTAGAATCATGAATTAAAAATATATTTCTCCAAGTATGTCCTACTTTATTCAAAATATTATTTTTATAAAGAAAATATTAACATATATATATTGAATTACTGAGCATGATGTTTTAATATCAGGAGAGTTTTTGAATTTTATCAAATACCTAAAATATTTAATGAATGTAAACATTACTAATGCATCTCTATAATGTTTTATATTTTCTTACTCTTAAAGCAATACTATTCTTAAGATTTTATAAGCAGATGGAATATCACATATACATAATATTCTAAATATGTTCATTTAGAGAGTGATAAATGAAAACTGTCATAATTAAATGTGTAAAAAAATATGATGTAACTTCTCGAATTTTTAGCTCAAAACTTTTCAGAGTTAGGTATGATTATATGAGTTTTGATAAGTTTAAGTTAAATTCCATTTTGATTTCACATTTTTAATGATTATTTTAATAAATTAAAATATAATATACTAGCGTGTTTCAATATTAAAGTTACAGAAAACAAAAATTAATACATTTTTTTGCATGTAATATGGAACTATGTTACTCAGAGTGTAAAACCAGGGTAAATTTTGAAGTTGAAATATTTATGACTTGGAACTAGAACACTTCACCTTTTAAAACCGGAAGATTCAACGAAACTCCGGAAATTGAGCGTTTAGACTCGCTCAAAAATTGTATCAGAGGAAGCGAGAACACTTTCTTTCTGCCCTGAAGCGTTCACATGTTCCAAACTTATGTTCAAAAAGTCTTCTAAAGCAGGACACATATTTCTTCAAACGTTCTATTTCAAATCTAAGAAAACTGTTGGTCCTATTAAATAGATGAGCATTATGTGTTTAACATGTTTTGCTAGCAGAGAAGTTTTTTAGCGAATGCTAAAAAATTATTTTAAAAATTCGATTACGTGTGCTAAATTAAATAGCATACATATTCGTTTTAATATCTTTTGAAAATAATACATTTCATGTTTAAAACATGACATCCTCGTATGATTCCTAAAAATTAATTTGTCCCATATAGTTTATGTCTGTTAGATCAGATTAATATTTATTTTTATATTTTTACTTGACACGCTTCCTTTTTTATATAATCTTGTTAATTATGAAACAGAATTTAGATTGAGATTATTAATTATGAGATCTGATTTGGTTTTGTATCCGGGATTTTTGTATAATATATTTCTTCAATGTGTTCGTTTTATTCCTGCTATTTAGCTTTAAAACGTTTATAAATTTAAGTACATCACTTTCTTCCTTTTCAGTGTTCAGAGAGTAGTATATTTGATCACTTATAAAGTTTGAATTTAATTATCTAAGCAATATTTTTATATGAAAATTTATGTTAATACGCGTTAAACATTCGTACTAAAAAGTTTGAATTTAATCATCCAGGAAATATTTTTACATGAAAATTTTTGTTAATATGTGTTAAATACTTGCATGTTGATAATACATGTTTAAAACTTAATAAAAAAATTTTTATTTGTAAAAATAGATTTTATTTTGTATGGCAAGAATACAAATAAAATTAATCCCTTAGTATATTATTAATAAAATAATAAAGTATCATTTAAAATTGAATGTTCCGTCACAGATGCTTGTTCCTTTATAAGAAAATATGCTCTACTGAAATGAGTATCTGAAAATATTTCAAATAAATATCTTAAAATACTTGTCTTTATCATCTAAAATATATAATCGTGTATTTCTCAAACGAGTAATGTAAAAAAAAATCTTCTATTTTACTTTCAATTTTAAAACTAATGAGCAAAATATTTGGTAGACATGTGTGATCAACTTTTTAAAAATGTGTCTTTGATTTCCTTGGATATCTGATTATAATTAATGAAATAATACTATATGATTCACATCATTCTTTTTTTTAACGTTTCGAGAAAGTATTTTATGGATGAATCAGCTTCACTCATTTTAAACAAGATCATTTGAGTTCTTTCTTTTCCAAATAAGTGAACAGTACATATTATTTTTATGTGAACTAATAAATTCAATATTATGATATGCTCCATATAATCTTAGTATTTTATATTTCTAATTTTTTTTCAATTACTTCTATCAGGTACACGGATAAAATCATACGTACATATACATATTCAATTTATGTCATTAATAAAGCCTATGTCAATAAAAAGGAATGAATATTTCGCGGCGTTTTTGTACTCTATTTGTTTTACGAACGTGAATAAATGCTTTATTACTATTTTTTGCAACGTAATTTAATTAAGATGGCTTTCCGCTCCCTTCTATTTTTTTCTTTAACATTTTAATTTCCCCCCTCTTTTTATTAGAAGAACATTTCGTATCACTGATTTATTTGGCTGAGGACAACTAATACAAAAATTGAAAATGACATATCAGTAGATATTGTTTTTTTTTTTTTTTTAAAGTTTTAATCTCCCATATTGAGAACGAAAGAAATTAGAAAAAGGAAACATCTATTTCTTGCTTAGTAATTATATTAAATTGTATTGATTTATTGATTGAGAGAAAAAGTGACTAAAAAATGTTTATTTCAAAATAATGAGATGCATTTCATTAATTCTTTACTTTCTCATTGGATACCATCTCATATAATAAGAAAAAACATGTAACTTTCAACTTACTAATAATATTTTGTAATTAATTTTTTTTTTAATTTTGAAGCCATTTTGAAAACACGTCTGTACTTTTCTATTTGAAAATTCAGAGTTCAGTTTTCATTTCGGTAATTTGTTTGAAAAATCGTTGACTTTAACAACATATTTATTTGATATCCTTTTAAGTTTTTGTATATTATAAAAATATAGAGCTTGTCTAACGTTCTTTTGAGATAACTTTGTCTTCAAAACCTAGGTTTTAAATATTTATCTCATCTCTTAAAAATACTATTTTATTGTTTTACAGCTATCTCTGAACATTTTACTAAGAATTATTAGGACATGCATATATTTTTGAAAAGAAAGGAATTATTTTAAACAGCATAACACTGAAATTATTTTGCCTTAAAATAATTCTACTTTTGCAGTTAGACTTACATCAATTTTGTTATATATATATATATATATATATATATATATATATATATATATATATTGCTTCCTGTATCGATATTATAAATTGAGATCAGAGAACACTATGTGTAATAATAAAACTATTTTTTTAATAGATCTATTTATTGTATAAAGCATTACGAAAATTTATAAATTCAACTCACTAGCAAACTCGGTGCCTCATAAAAACCCACAGAGGATGAGAATAATTATGAATAAATAAAAAAAATATAGTTGATATAAAAATTCAGCAAAAAAATACACTTATTGCTGTAGATTTTTTTAAAAAAAGAATTATTGTTAAAACATAGCCTAAGAATGCAATCAAAAAGTCATAATATTTTAAGAAACAGATTTAAAAATACCAGATAAAAAAAAAGAAACATTTATATTTTTTCTTTACTATATTCCAATGTTTGTACATTTTATCATATATAAATAATAAGCTTTTATAAAAGTTTTCTTGAAAAAATAATTTTACTCAAGATACAATGAAATGAATTACGATATTAAAAGGCTAACATAATTTCCAAATATTAGGGGGAAATACACTGCTTAAAATATCCCGTGAATAAAGTAACCCATGTTACAGTGAACACAATGATTAAAATTCTACTTAAAAATCAGGAAGAATTCAATTACACTTAGCCCGGTAGAGGTCGCCCGAGGTCCACTGGATGACATCAATGAAGGATGTCGCACACATTTCTTATGTATCTCTCTTTCTCTCTCCTGAAAGACTACAATTATCTATGACTTATTTTAGATGAAATTTTTATTCATTCAAAACATGGCTGTTGAGTTATCTGTTAGTTTATATTTGACTCGATCTATTTTATTTTTCCTGTTTTAACTAACTTCAAATGTTCATAGGCTTTTATTTAATAACGAACTAACAAATTGTAAGAGAAATGTTGAGAGTAATATTATACATTACAAATAAAAACCAATATAGCATTTTATATCCATTTTATTTCATTAACTATTACTTCATCATGGTTATTCTTGCATTATGAATTACTGACAAAGCCAGAAACAGTAGTACCCTTATAGAATATTTGATTAATAATTTGTACTCAAAAGACTAATTTTTTTTATAAATTTTAATTCATTTTGTTGAATATCTGAAAAAAATGGGTCTATGAAAATTGTTATTAGTATACAAACAGTTTGCATATTTGAGAGTTATGTTAGGATAGTTTAAATTTGTTTACGGAAACACTTTTTTTTTTTATCCAAGGTCTGTTTTGTTTTTCTTTTAAAATTATTGCAGGTTTTCTTGTATCAGCATCTGAAAAAAAAAACACCTTTGATTATTTCATTTAATTAATTTTTTTCAGAAAAATAAGCAGAGACTAATTACAATTAAATCTAAAAATTTAATTAACTATAGCTTAAACAAATTCACAAAATTAGTAGAGCACTTCTAATTAAATATGAAAAAAATTATACAAATATCTCTGGCATAGCGATTGCTAATATTAAGGCATTTTTCTTGAATTACTTTTAAGAACTGAAGGAACTATTCAATTCCATACTTTTAATCTGCTTAAAATTAGATAATATTTTTAATTCCGCGGAGAAAGAATTTATCGCTACTTTCGCAAAGAGATTTCAGAATTACGTTTATTTTTAAATCAAAAATCTGCATTTTTAGCCGTAATTAATGTGTTATTTATTTGCCCTTGTACTGCAGAATTTCACAAAATGTGCTATCAATTACATATGCTTTCAATTACTCATTGTTGCTTGCATTTAAGAAAATCTTTATTACTTGCAAACATATTGGGTTTTTCTTATTCTAATGTTTGCTTGTAGTTCATGCAATTTTCATATTTTTTTATTCGTTCCTTGAGCATTTCATTCCTTCAAACTTTTTAATTAAACTTAAAAATAACATCAGGGATACTCAAAACAATGTTCTGTAAAAAATAAACCAATAAGGTCAAATAAAAAACAAAAAAAATTTACTATAAATCTAAAAGATATTAATTTAGATAATGTAAAGAGGATTATTGTAGTGGCATACATTTACGAAGCGTAGTCCTTCTGCGTTCTCATGAGAACCCGTTTATCATCATCAAACAAATTATTAATACGCCAGTCTTGCGGTGTTGGTAACGTAAACTAATTACATAATAATCTACATCTAATGGAATATTAATTACAAAGTACTTTTGCAAAGAAGAATTTTTTAAAGTAGAATATTAAATGAACAAATGTTAGCTAAATCATTTTTAGATATTTTATATAATTATGTCATCATATGTATTCTACATACACACACACAAACAAACAAATGCTTACTTCAATAATTCTGATAAAAATAGAAATAATTGTAAATTGTTATAGGTAGTTAATAGTTAAATTTATCCCAAAAAAGATGTTAAATTTATTTCGATTCAAATATACAACAATTGGATTTTTTATATAAAGTGTTTAATGTTTTTATTTCAACCAAGATTATACTTGTGAATTCCTGTATTTTTTGCTTACTTTTACAGATTTTAGAATTCTTTTTTTTTTTTTTTTTTTTTTTTACTGTATTGAGTAAAACATTCTCATATAACTTTTAACTTGTCCATTTCATTTCTTTTCAATTTTACCATGGTCAGTTTTCTTGATAACTGTTAGAGAATTTGCGATGGTTTATGTGTACATACACACACATACATACATATATATATATATATATATATATATATATATATATATATATATATA
>BMAW01122019.1:51428-89406 GCA_019974015.1 Nephila pilipes | reverse complement strand
CCAGTTACGTATTGCTTAAAATATATAATGGCATCCTCCTGGTGATGCATGTTAATCATGGACAGTAACAAATTATGTTATGTAAAAAACGGGAGAGCTATTATTTTCTTGCATACAAAAAACATTATCTGTTGTTTTAATGTTTTACCGAATTCAAGAAGATACAAGTGTAATAAACTAAAAATTTAACTTTTTATAACATTCTTTCGTATTACTGAGAACTCGTAAAGAAACGATAATGAATATGCTGCTTTTAGAAACTTATGCTATTATATTTTGTTTTGATTTTTTCTTGCAATAGCAACTTACTTTGGTTACTCCTTTCAGCTTGTGAAAGACCTGAAAATCAAAGCAAGATGTTTAAAAAATAGTTTTAGATAAATAGGTTATTTTTATGCTTTTATCTATTTTATTCAAGCAATTAAATATTAATGATCATTTTTATCAGAAATAATTTCGATTTTCTAAATCATTATAAGATATATGATATTTCCAAAACATGTGAAGCCAACTACTGAGAAATTTTTCAAATGAAGTGCAAATAGCCTGTCATATTAGATAATATTCTCTAGCTTCATGAGCATATTTTTTCCAGTTGCCAGTTTTTGTGACAGAAGTTTGAAGAATTAAACATTTTTAAAAAAAGTGAGCAAGAAGTAAAGCATAGCAACATAAGTAAACATTTTAGATTTATGAATCTATAACAAATAAATAAATAATATAAAAAAATTTATGTTATAGTCGTTTTAGATGAAACTCTAGAGATTTCGTCTATTCTTTAAGATATTTATTTCCCCACTAGGTGCGGATTTTAGATTCGTGATACTTGGCTTAAAATGATTTTTTCAACTACTTTTCATATGCCCATTAGAAAGAGCAAATTAGAATCATAACTTAGTAGAATATTATAGTATGTGTTTCACTAACCTCGTACTTAATTACTATAATTCTATCATAAGTGATATAGTGATGTTTCGACATTAAATATTGCTATAATTAATACTTCTCAAAGCTGCAAGAAGAATTATAACTATATTTCAAACCGTTAAAAAAAGGAGATTTATAGTATACGTTAACTGGACAAATAGATCCTAATTTTCAATAGATAAATATTTTACGTAAAAAAAACATTTTGCTAATAATCTACTAAAGGGACAGAACAAATTAAGCAAGAGTATAAGAGTTTTACGTCATAGATTCTCCATTTTAAAAATTATTATGTCTTCATTTCCTCAGTCGCAGTGTAGTTTAGATATTCGTGAATCAATATTATCTGCATATATTTAAATAAAATTAGAACTTTCTTTGATTATAAAGAATTTCTAAAAGATATATATAAGAGAGATAATCACCATAAGGATAAATTAATATATATAATGTTTGTCAACAAATCTGGTCGAAGTTTATAATGGGCCATATCAATCAATTTAGAATACAACTGTACCACTTAGTACTAATAGAAAGACTTGTATAGAACTAAATAATATTTTGTTGTAGCTATTTTATGAGCAGTAAATCCCATGTAAAATGGAGAATGTACAAGCTAAATGAAAGCTGTATATAAATATTACCATAATGTTATATTCTAGAAGTATGATAAACTAGAAATAATATGATATATCATGATAAACTTTTATATGATTTAAAACGATGTCAAATTATTCATCTGTTTCTCCTTTTGTATATAGGTTGTTGTAAAATACCATTTTGTCATGTCATAATATAGTTGTCACACAACTGGAAGGAAAGACAATAATCAAAATAAATTTGGATAGTTTAATAATGTATTAATTTATGAATGTTTTCGATTTGATAAAATTTGATAAATATTTTGATAAAAGTTTCGATTACTGAATACAAGTGAGATTATAGTAATGATGCATCATTGCATGATGTATAATCTGCAATGTTGGGTAAATGTATCAGAATGAATGGGTCAAATGAAAACGAATTAACCCATGCTGTAAATAATTCTTTGAGTTTAATTCTATCAGCCAATTAAATCGTATAAGCCAAAAGTAGATATCCTAAGAAGTTAGAGATGTATATGTAATAAATATTAATAGTCATTAATATTTCCATACTTTTTGCATATTTGAGGTAAGGTTATTGATAATAGATTTAAATGTAATAGAGCAGTATACGCGTAAAAAATTATTCTACTTTTGGATAAGCTTAGAAAGATATTTTTGAAATAAGGAAGTGGAGGGAAGAAGTATTGAACAAAAGATTTGTCTGAATTATTCAATATAACATTTTAGATTAATGTTTTACAATTAAATAATCGAAACCTAAGAAACAAGCTACATAAAAGATTAATTGTTTAATCATAAATTTTCTCTTTAATATCAAATGTAAGCAAGTGTATACATTTTAAAAATTACCAGTCAAAATTTTATCAGGAACCTTTAATCAGTCACAATTCATTTTAAATGCAAGTGAGCCTTTTCCCACATTTTAAAAGAACACATACTTAGTAATGCGCAATTATATGGCCATTAGTTATCCGCTAGGACAGCATGTCAGTGCACACGTTGACGGCGTGAAGGCGGTCACGATTCACCGATAAAGCCATTCATTTAGCAAACATTTCGACCTGATCAAATGATATGGCCGACCCTATTCTTCTTTATTTTTTGTTTCCATTCTTGGGCTAAAAACAAATGCAGAGACAAGAGCGATAGAAAAAAAATATAATGATAGTAATCCTTGATCCTTTTGCGAATTTATGTGCTGTAGGTGTGGCCTGTCGTTTTATTAAATTGCAATTGCCAGATGATAACCGCAACCTATTACGAAAGAGTAATCTGCGTTTCTTTGTTGAGAATATCTAGTTTTACAGTTCATTTATCATATCATTGTATACATTTTTGGTGTGAATCGAACTTTGTTTCTGTTTCTTTATTACAAATTTTAGATAAGCTCAAGCTTAGACATTGACTTATTAGATAGAATTATTTTCTCTGCATATATTTTAGATTTAATAGTAATTTTAATAGTGTCATTTTCTATGTTTGTAAAATTTGTAAAAATTACACTTTTGAATATAAAGTTCACGCATTTATTAGAAGAAAAATGGGAAAATAAAAAGCAATTCTTAGAAAATAGTTCAATTTCTAGAAACAACACATATTTTGCGTTAATGAAAAGAATAATCAGTAAAATCTCTTTGTTTAATAATTAAATTATATTTACAACTTAAATAAAATCGAATCTGTTACCTTCGCTAACGCAATATTTTGATTTATATTCCAAATAGTTCTGGAAAATTTTTAATGTATCAGACGATGTATATTTTAATGTATTCTACATATCCGGCAAAAATATCTGAAAAATTCTTATTAAGAACCTTAATTAATAATATGCAATGAAATTTTTTAATTTAGTGATGATAATACTTTCTTTAACAGATGGAAAGTAAGTAAAATTAACGTCGTTAAGTCATTCTTAGTATGTGCGAATATATCACAAAACATTTTAAATACTATGCATAAAGTAATAAGAAAAGAGATTCAGCTTATTCAGTGAAAATATTAAGACTTTGTTATAGGAAGAGATATAATAAACATAAAAAATGGGTATAGTGTAGCTTCTTTTACTTTGATGATTCCCTGTAAATTTTATTTCCGTCTGGTTATAAACAGTTTACAAAGCAAAAAAACTTATGCAAAATTTTATCTTCATTAATAAATATATTAGGGAAGATAAAACCTGAGAGTTAACTAGGATCGAGGAGAATATTATCATATAAAGTAAATTCTAGATTTCATGAAGATTAACTCTTTCACATAGCTTCTAGATATTCTCCATGTTTCTATCTCATATTCTACGAGTTGATTAAATTTTCCATACACTACTCTACAGAATTTACGCAAGCCTTTTAATGGAAAATCAGTTTAAAATGTTTTGAAATTATTTGTCTGAGAATACGTTCTTCGAGTTTTATTGCTGAGTTTCATTCATGAATTTCTAACTGAATTGAATCCAATCCTAAATATCTCTCACATAAAATCCGCAGATTGACGCTAAGAATATTTTTTACTTAATTTTTATCCGTATTACATTGAACATGAATTAATGACTCATAAAAAGAAAATGAAAAACCATTCTTTATATTAATAAAAGTAAGACAAAATAAAGGGTTTTCTCAATAAAACCATACATGACTTTTGACTCTCAACTCTCTGAATTATTTCAATTTACTATTTAATGATTATAAAGCTTGTTCGAATTATTGTTATTGAATTGTTTAACGTCCACCTAACTAAACAGACATGAAAAACAAGAAAAGCTAAAGAATTTTGACATGAAAAGAAACTATTAGTCAATACATTTATTTTAACATTGTCGATACAAGATTTAATTTTCCTTTTTATTACGAAGTCAGAACCTGATAAATATGCATTCAAAAAAGCATCTACAGAAAATCCGTAATATATCAACATCACTTCTTGACGGTGCTTCGATAGAATAAAAGAGCGTAAGCCGAATGATATTAGTTATTATTGACACTGCTTATTACCATGGTGAAATGGATGGGCGTATGGATAAAAGGCTGTAATTTGAGAGTTAACAAATTCAAAAGCTATAAGCCTTAACTCAAACAGATCTACGGCAGTTGACTTATCAGTTATGCATAACGTTCCTTCTTCAAACTTGTCACTCGCATTGTTATAGTTGCCAAAGAGTAACCCCATTGATATGATCGTCACTGGGCAAAATAAAGCATCCTCTGAAGTATAGCGCTGAATAATTATCTAACTCTTAATGCGTAAGGTCACACTGTTTGAAGAAACCGCTGTTTACTGTATAAAAGACTTGCTTTACTAATTAGAATTCCATAAAATAAAAGATGTGTCGTGCAGAAATGGAATATTGAAGTGTGCTTATATTGAAATCATGTTATATGAACTTCCAGTGGTGATAGCATTGATGAGATCGACTAAGATAGTATAAAGATGTACCAGGAGTAGCCCTAGAATAGACTGGTGTATTAGAGCAATGTCATTTCTAATATCAAAAAATAATACAGAGGATCTAATTACTTTACTGAGCTTGCAAAGTCAGGTAGAAAGTTGTTAGATACTGCCAAAAGAGGCATAAGTGTTTTCGACAAGCAGAAGTACGCCATGCGCGGCGCCTTGCCATTTAAATCAGAGATAATAGTTCCATATCCGCGATTATAAATACCGTAGCGCGCGGCGGTTTGAACGTTTGCAATCATTTACGACGTATTAGTTTTGAATAGAGACCTATCGTACTACTTGAGCATGTTGATAAAATTTAAAGATTGATAACAACAAATAGATTTGAAAACCATAACAATGCAATCAATAATCGCTGTTTAGTTATGCGTTAAATGTGACATTAAAAGTGAAGTTCGAAGAGTTGAGTTAATGCATGAGAATAATAGTCTCATGCATTACACATATGAAATACAAAAAGCTTTAGATTCATAGATAAAACCGTCGAAATCTAAAGCTTTAAGATTTGTTATATAAATTTATATACATTTTTTCTTTTACCATCTTTCAACTCATTCAAAAATTCATTTAAATTTTTAGAGGAAAACTTTTCTGGTAATTTTGCAAAATTTATCTTTTAAATTTATTTAATTTGAACTATAGTGTAGAAATTAGTAGCACGCATCTTGGACAATTAAGATTCATAAGCAAACAAGTAACATTCAAGAAATAAATTAAATTTTACATGCTAGCAATGTTATAATAATGAAGTTTATTTATGCAAAGATGAGACTTTTTTTTAAAAATTCTTCTAAAATATCTCAAAGGAAAAAATTAAATAAAGTTTGAATTGGTTTGTGATTATTAAATTTTATCGCAGTTTTCTTGTGGATAAACTGTAACAGTCTCCTAATAGTTTTATTTTTCCACAGAGTTCTTATCAATGTTATGGAAGGAGTTAATTTTACAAATTTAATTAACTTAGATATACCAAATGCAATAAAATCTGATTTAGTTCATTTGAATCAATCTTTCGATTAACTTTCCTTCCGTAATATCTAAAATGATAATCACACACCCTTTATACCTCATTTTTTTGGCATTAATCGTAGATGCTGAAATAAGAACTAAAATACATTTCAAAATTCCAGCATATTTCAATTATAAAACAGTATAAAGATTACTCCAACCTAACATGATAAGTAAATTATAAAAAGATGCATGAACTTCATCAATGTGTCTGAACATATCAAGACAGATTTTTCAGATAATTTTAGTAAAAAACTTTACGAATAATCGATGAACATTTTCTTAAATGCGAATCAGATATTATCTGGCTACATTTATCAACCTAAATATTTTAGAAAGTAATTTAAACACGTAGAAGGAAACGATAGTCAAAATTGATCTATTCATCTCTCCCGAAAAAAGAACTAACATATCGTTGCATATGAACGGGTACTAATTATACACAGAAGCAAATTCTACACCAAAAAACATTTTATAAAAAAGCATACCATGTTCATAAATATTGCAGTCTTTATAGACACTTAATTTTCCAAAGCCTGTGATAGCGAAATAAATTTTGTTTTTTTAAAAGGCATAAGCACTCGATATCCATCTTATCTGAATAAAAAAAGGGGGGGAAAGAACTTCTAAGTAACTAGAAAGTCATGCCTTCAATGGCATATAACAGTCAGAATCTTCCAGTTTTAAAATTCTCAATTGAAAGTAATAAAATAATGCGTAGAAAGACTAAAGGAGAGAAGAAAACACGTCTTTGGAAAGAGTTCAACATCCGTGTCACACTTGAAGGCAGGACTCAAGTCAGATGGGAATGGAGAAAAGCAACCACTTTCATGTCAGTCCCGGATACAACATGAGTTGAATCTGCACATAGGGTGGGGCGACATTTGGAAATGACGAAAGAAGGTGGTAAATTGAATCTGGAAAGGTAGTTGTTATGATATCGTGTCAAAATTTACTGCAGTTTACGCGAGCTATGGAGATGTTAAACGATTAGCTGTCGTTGGTTTCATAGTCTTAGTTCCCAACTGATTGTATCGATGGTTTTAATAAAATGGAGCCTGGCAAGCAAATCGTTTTCTTTGTTTTTCAAGTTTTCGAGTTTAAACAACGAAGAGAGTTTTTTTTTTCCGCTCTTTCCTTAAATCTTGAAGATATATTTGTTCGATTTTTTTTGTGTCACTTGATTTTTTTCATTTTAGCTAACATACTGTGTACATGTTAAATATTAGTAAACGTCTGGAAAAGGTGTTGAGAGCTTGAATTTAATTTTTTTAAGAATTTAGAAGACATTTTAAATAGAACTTGTTACTAATATAATTTTATCTAGAAGGAAAGTTACAAGAGAGAAATAGATATGGAACTTAAATGTCAATGGATCAAACACATAATATTATTAACGGATAAAACAAAAGTCTCAGAAGTTGATAAAAAACTTAAGTATATTAGTTTTGAATTTCAAAAATACAAAGATGATCAAAATATGACTTAAGCACACATACGAGGTCGAAATAAGATTAAATATATTAATATTCTACAAATTTCTCCTTTCAAGAATGATTGCAATTCTAGCAAAACTTAAAAAATAATGCAAATACTAATCCTGTTGTGTCAGATCTCTTAACAATCCTTTGAAATACAGTTCTTTTTCTCATTATACTTCACAAATACATAAGTAAAGAAAGAACGCTTACAAGTTGTATGGTCTCTATCCTCGAATATTTATATTGTAATACAGAGCCTTTTAATTAAAAACAATAGTTCTGCAACTTTTGAAATCAAATTGAAACTTTTTTGTATTACAGACATCAAAGTCCTGACCACACATGTTTGTGGGTTTAAAACCCAAATGTATAAAAAAGTTTTTGAATAGAAAGAATTAACGAGTTAACCTAATGTCATTTCGATGCTTACATGAGAATACCCAAATGTTTACATAAATAGTTCGAACTATTTTCCACATAAGCGAAAAGATTTCACGTAGTAGTTGAAACACCATCTCATCCTTTTCTTATATTGAAAAAAACATCTCGTGATAAATACGTAAGAGAAAAAAGTAAGATCGAAAGGAACAGAAATTTAGTATTTAAAATAAAATTGAGTATAACTAATTATTTAAGCTTATATGTAAGTTATTATAGAAGACAAAAACCGAAAACTTATGCTTGAAAGTAAATAAGAAGAATTTAAAAACATTCAAATTTAAATAAAAAATCATTAGAAATTGGATTTACTAATTATCATTTTGAAAAATTTTCTAATGTTTTTCTCTGTTAAGTTCTGAAAAGAGAATTATTTGAAATATTATTAATTCTATAAATAACGCATCGTTTGCCATACTCCAAAAACAATAACTTATAAGAATAGAAAATACCGTTTGGTAATTCCTAATCTATCTGCTTTTATTTTCATATTCTTGCAAAACATTCTAAAAATGACAAAACACTACCAAGTTAACAACAAAACGAATAAAAAATATGGGACTTGCTCCTCGAAAATCATTAAGAAATAAATATTAAAATTAAGAGCAAACGATAGTATTAAAAGTAGACAACAATATTCTGTTTGACTATTAAAATAAAGCATGACAATAAAAATATTAAATTAAAATACATGAGCACATTAAATACATCATAAATAAACAAAATGTAATTTATCATATGCCATCTTTTAAACTAAACACCATGTACACTTTATTTAACACCATGTCGTATTTTATGTTGACGCCATTTTTCAAAACAATAACACATGTTAGTGACATATTAATAAGTTTTTAAAGGATGCAGCGAAGTCAAAATTACAAACATTTTAAAGATTCCATATTATGTCATCAATAAAAAACCTAACGAGAAGGATTATTCTGCAAAATTAGCCATTTGTCTTTTCGTGAATCTAAGTCAACTCAAAATTTACATATATAGATTTCAATTAAACACAATTTATAATTCTGTTATTTAGTAGTTTATTATACATTAGGTAAAACTGTATATTATTTGTAACATTTAATGTTGAGTATAAACTTAATAAAATTAAACTCAAAATGTACGAATTTTTATCTATCAAGAATTATAGTTGATACCAAATATTTTTAAAAGGCTGTACTTTTTAAAATTGCTAATAAAACATCTTCCAAATACATACAACAGTAATAAAACCTATAAACCCAGTGAAAGAACATTCATTCACCCTTTAAAATTCATATTATATTTTACTGCAGTAAACTGAATAGTGATAATGTTAAATAATGGTTAATGATAAGATAACTTCTACAAAAATTAAGATGTAAAAAGTATTTGCAATGAATCAAAATACAGCATTAAATTTTGGGCTTCTTTTTATCAAACTCTTTCTTGACTCGATAATACTTTGAAATGTAAACAGTGCACAATTATATTCAAAAACATATAACCTTGCGATAGTTAAAAGTATTAATTGATAAACATATGAATGGGAAACATTTTCATTTTATTCATCCATTTTCTGTGTAATATAATAAGTCCGTCTTTAATACATTCAATATTACAGATTGTTTAATGTTACAAAATTATACAATTCTTAGTATTATATTTGTATCACGAGAAACATCTACAAACTCCATTAAACTGAAACAAGCTCATACATCTCTGCTAAGACTCATTTATAAAATTAAACAATCAGTCTTAAAATGCAAAACATATACTTAATAGGAGAGAGACAGACTAAAGAAATATGTTCGTCACAAAATGCCATTTAAATTAAATTGCAACTACTACGCGAGGCTAACCCTTTACGTTTGAATCTTTATAGTTAAGAGTTATTAAACTAAATCAAAATGAATTTGAACATCTCATCTCGCAAAAGAGCTGATAAAATTTATAAGACATTTTCGAGTTTAATGGGTGTACCTTACTTTGCTATAGCGCATCAAATCGTTTCTGAGCGTCTTGAGTTGTTTTCATTTTAACATCCACAAAAATATAATTTGTCACTTTACTTGTGTGTTTTAAGAGTGCAATCTGTAAAATAAGATGTATTTTTCCTCATATTATTTTTCACCATCCCTATTGAATCATGTACTTTTAAAACATCGGTCAAAAAATTATATAATAAAATTTAAAATAGTTTTAGATTCAATTATTTTCGTCAAATGCATTTTATAGTATCGTTTATTTTTAATGCCGATTAATAAGTATAAATATAGGAATAAACCAAAATGCAATTTTTGTATAACTCTTGAATCTGTAAATTTTGACTGATGGATTAAATTTTATAGTTATCTACCCTTAACTCATATTGATTATATTTCTTTAGAAATTCTCAAAATCCAAAACTCTAATATGATTCTAAATAAACCATCATTTGTTGCAAATTTCGTAAGATGAAATATAAAACTGAGTATTTAAGAAATATAGCAAATTGGAATATTCTTTATTCATAAGAATACATTAGCTCATCTGTAGTTATAACAGTTTGTAATTAACATTATTCAATTATTCTCTCAAGTTACTCCATATAGATTTCCTGTAGTTTCTATTTTGTGTGCATTGAATTTATTTAAATCTTCTTACTAATATTAATTTTACAGCATGTTTGATTTTAACTCATACGGCCTGTGGTACTGAGCTCTTTGACGTCAAGATGCCTGCCGTGTTGCGGCCTCAGTACTGATGAGACTAAAGTTCAGCCATGTAGAAGGACTGATGCACATTAATCTGCGAGCCATCAACCCTTGTTTTGGAAGCGTGGAAGTTTTTCAGAAGAGCGAGGTTGTTGCTCAGATGTCGACTCCAGTACTTCGGCCGAGGTTCAGTAATCAAGATCCGTCGCCAATAGCTCACGTGATGTCTTTAGGCCGAAATGAAAAAATAGACCTGACCATAATAATCAATCTATATTGTTGGTAATAAAATATCACAATAAAAAAAAGTGTAGTAATTTCAGCTGTTAACAGATGATGAAAGAAATTATGCATGTATTAGTAGTAACAATTTATTGCATAAAATATGAAATATATTTTAATGAAATTAGCTACAAACAAATCAAAATTTAAGAACTAACAAACCTATTCTCTTAACATTTGACTCTGAAAATGATATTTATAATAAATTGATAAGATATAGTGAATAATACGCTCTAAGATTTTAGAATTAATCCTAAATTTACGTTTTCCATTTTCGAATAAATGTATCCATTCAAGGGAAAGGTAGCAATAAAATGTATCTTGAAAAGTAATACTTTCGAAATAAAATGTTAATGATTGTTTCAAACGAATGCGTTAGGTGTGAAGATTCTGAGTTCGGATATTATATGCGAATTCATTACAATGAACACATGAATATCTGCTGGTGAAATAATATATAATCAAATTGTGTATACCACGGGCAATCTTTGATCACACTATTTTTTCCATTGACTTTCTGTGGGATGGAATTAATTTAAAATTCCAAATTTATTTGATTTCACATAAGCAGTAATAGTCTAGGATTTTATTTGAGCTTGTAAACAAATTGAGGTAGTAAAAGGAAAATAGAAATGACGATGTAATCGGTAAGGAGGGATAAAAGATTGATGTTTATTTCTATATATGCAGTGGAATGGCCATACGGGAGAAATGGCCCATTCAATTGATTTTGAGTTTTCACGCACTAGTTTATTTATTGCAATTTGCACATAAAATGACTATGTATGGGTAGATGATGTTGGAGGGAGGTTGAACTAGTCATTCAAGTTCATATTTGATGATTACTTTCAGTGTGTCATCTACTGATTTGATCGACCGTCATATAATAAGTTCTCATCTCACATTTTGTGTGTTGTGTTTTATCCTTAAATCCTTCCATTGAATGCTGCACCCAAATAATCATGAGACTCATCGTAAAATGTATTACATAATCATGTCTAATAAATTTCAAAACTGAATATGGAAATTAACCATTATAAAATTATATAACAAGCAGAATCTACAGTTTATATATATGTGTATTTTCATTGAAAATTAACCGTAGTTAAAGTAACAATAATAGAATGTAGACCAATCATTCAGCTGTGTTTATAAGTGTTTGAAACTTTAGAACATTTTCATTTCTGAAGCATCGAGCTAATCAAAACAAGACAAAAATTTGCCAAATCATAAATTGAGCTGTATTTTAATAACAAGTCATTTCTATAAACCTGAATATATCTATTTTTAACTTGATCTTATTCATTTTTTTTTTATAAGGGAAAAATGTGGGTAAGACTGATTATATTTCGGTAGATAAGTTACTTATCTTGAATGTGATACTCGTAGTAGTTACGTTTAAAATTCAATAATACTTTTATTCAACATTTAATTTAAAAATCTAATGATGAATATTTTTCAATATTTAAGTAATAATTAAATATTTAATCTATATTACCAAAATAAAAATAATGAAATAATACAAAACTTTAACATTTGACTATCATACATATGTATAACATGTTTCTAAACATATCTTTCATTTCTTTTTTATGTACTTTCCTTAATAATAAAAAATAATAATAAAGGTATGTTTCCAAGAACGGTACTTCCTGCAGTTTTCTTTTCATTATTCAAGAAACCACAATAAGACTCTCTAATACAAACCTGCGATAATTTTTATCTGTTTTAAAAAGAAAATTAAGTTAAAATACATTTTGTTAAAATTGAATTTCCTCGTTATTTTCGGAAGATTTAAATATTTTGATACAAGCAAAAGTTTCAATTAATCTTTTTATTCATTTTAGCAAGTATCTTTTATGATAGTGAATATTATATATACTGATATATCAATTTATATTTTCATCATTTCATTAATATTTATCCTCTTCTTATTATTTTAGTATATTTTCTGAACTCTTTTTTTTTTTTTCTTTTAAAATATGTGTTTCAATCTTTCATATATAAAAATTATATGTAGCAATCTTGTAAATTTTAATGAATATCTTAATAATATATATATGTCGATTATATATATTATATAAGATATATATATATATATATATATATATATATTAGCATTTGCTATATATAGTATGGCAATATGTATGATGCATATATATACACTTCTTTTTTTATTTACACTTTTAATTGGTTTTATAATATCTCATATTATTAAGTATGCAGTTATCTTTCATTTAAATTGAAAAATTACTTTCATATGTTTACCTCTTTATCTATGCACTATATTATTCTAATCGAGTTGATTTTTTGGTTTTTTAGCATATTTTTGTAATTAATTCACTGAAGATGTGATGTTTGATAATACCAACAGAAAAACATATTTTCATCTCTGCGAAGAATGGAGAGTATGATTTATATATTATTTAGTATTATTTCTAAATTTCACTTTTCTTTACCTTGGATTTCTCATAAATTTCCTTGGCTTATTAATTATTTCTGTCTTCTGTTTTAAGTTTTAAATATTGTGTACTTTTTAATCTATTAATAGAATTGATATGTGCTGTTGATTATCTCCAGATGATTATTGTTATATGTTGTAATTTTCGATTTGTACGCGATTTCGAACATGTAGAACCCGAATTCAAGTAATATTTTGGCTGAGAACTAGTCGGGTTGATTCCAACTGATAGAATATTGCATGACTGCAGTGATCAAGATGAGCCTAAGGTGGAGGAATTGATTAATCACCAGAATCAGAAAATAAGTAATGGAAGCGATTTCAAACCGAACAGTACGGTTTCAGATTTATTCCTAGAGTTCCTTAAAGAATTTTTACTTTTTCATAAAAGGAATTTACTTGAAACTTGTCAATATAAAAATTAATGTTAATTTTTAGGAAACATTAGGGAACCACTTTGTTTTTAAAGATAAGTTTTACGTTTAGTTTTTTACATATAAACATTCAATCGTTAACATCATTCTGTTGATAAATTTGTAAATTAATTCTGTTTGTTACTGTTTTAAATAAGTTTTCCTGATAGTTTAATAATTATGTTTTACTATCACCAAAAATAAACAATACATATAGTTTTTTATTCAGAAATATCAAATGTATTTTGCCGAAATTTCTTGTACGTCGAATCTTTCCGATTTATAAAAGTCCACTGCATATATAATGAAATAGCTATATATATATATATATATATACAGTCGGACTTTTATAAATCGGAAAAGATTCGACGTACAGAAATTTCAAGGTACAGAAATACATTTGGAAATGTTCTGAATAAAAACTATTATGTATTGTTTATTTTTAGTGATAGTAAAAACATAAATTATTAAACTATCAAAGAAACTTATTTAAAAACATGTACAAACATGGAATTAATTTACAAATTTATCAACAATGTGTTAACGATTGAATGTTTATATGTAAAAAAACTAAACGAAAACGTTACTTTATTTTAAACAAAGTGGTTCCTAATGTTCCTAAAAATTAACATAATTTTTATTGAAACGGTTTCAAAGTAAAGTTCACTTTTATTCAGAAAAGTAAAAAATTCTTTAGGAACTCTGGGAATAAATCTGAAGCCGTACTGTTCGGTTTGAAATGCTTCCATTACTTATTTTCTGGACGAATTTTCAATCAATTCATCACCTTAGGCTCATCTTGATCACTGCAGTCATGCAATATTCTGTCCTGATTGGAAATCAACCACGACTAAGTTCTCAGCCAAGAGTAAAAATTACTTGAATTCGGGGTTCATAACAAGAATAGCGTACAAATCACAAATTACAACATATAACAAATAATCATCTGGAGATATCCAACACAATATCAATTCTATTAATAGATTAAAAAAGGCTAAATATTTAAAACTTAAAAACCAGAGAACAGAAAATTAATTAATAAGCCAGGAAATTTATAAGAGAAATCCAAGGTAAAGAAAAGTAGAAATTTAAAATAATATAAATAATGTAAATCATACTACTCCATTCTTCGGAATGAAATATGTTTTTCTATTGGTATTATTGATCAAGCCATCACACTTCAGTGAATTATATTACAAAAAATATGCTAAAAAAAACCAAAAAATCAACTCATTCAGAAAATATAATGTAGATAAAAGAAGGTAAACATAGTAATTATTTTCAATTTAAATGAAAACAGCCAAACTGCACATAAATAAATATCTGAAATATTATAAAACCAATTAAAAGTGTAAATAAAAAAAGAAGTAGAAATTAATATATATATACATACATACACAATAATACCAATAGAAAAACATATTAGCGCATATATACATGCAGCATATATATAGCATATATATATATATATAAAAATATATATATCGATTATATAATTATTTAGAAATATATTTTCAAAGTTACAAGATTGCTACATACATAATTTTTATAATGGAAAGATTGAAACACATATTTTAAAAGCAAAAAAAAAAAAAAAAAAAAAAAGAGTTGCAGAATTATTATACTAAAATAATAAGAAAGCAAACTTTAATGAAATGATGAAAATATATAATTGATATATCAGTACCTAGATTATTGAACTTTTTGTCTTGTATCAAAAAATATTTAAATCTTCGAGAAAATAACGAAATTAATTTTTAAAAAATGTATTTTTTTAACTTAATTTTCTTTTTAAAAACAGATAAAATTATCGCAGTTTGACTATTAGAAAGTCTTATTAGTGGTTTCTTGAATACATAAAAGAAGAAACTGCAAGGAATGGCAGTTTTTCTTGGAAACATAACATTATTATTTTTTTTTTATATTTTAAGAGAAGAATACATAAAAAAAAAAAAGAAAAAATGAAAGATGATGTTTAGAAAGCTGTTATACATATGTATGAAGTTCTAAATGTTAAAGTTTTGTATTATTTCATTTATTTTTATTTTGGTAATATAGATTAAATATTTAATTATTACTATTAAATATTGAAAAAATATTACATATTAGATTTTATAATTAAATGTTGAATAAAAGTATTATTGAATTTTAACGTAACTACTACGGTATCAATTCAGATAAGTAACTTATCTACCGAAATATAATCAGTCTTACACCACATTTTTCCCCTTAGCTAAAAAAAAAAAAAATGAATAAGATCGAGGTAAAATAGATATATTCCAGTTTATAGAAATGACTTCTTATTAAAATACAGCTCAATTTATGATTTGAAAATTTTTGTCTTGTTTTATTCGCTCGATGCTTGAAATGAAAATGTTCTAAAGTTTCAAAACACTTATAAACACAGCTGAATGATTGGTCTACATTCTATATATATGTTTACTTTAACTACGGTTAATTTCAATGAAAAATACACATATATATAAAACTGAATTCTGCTTGTTATATTAATTTTTATAATGGTTAATTTCCATATTCAGTTTTGAAATTTGTATTAGCATGATTATGTAATACATTTTACTGATGAGGTCTCATGATTATTTGAGGGTGCAGCATTCAATGGAAGGATTTAAGGATAGAAACACAACACACAAAATGTGAATGAGAACTTATTATAGCAGGACGGTGATCAAATCTGATGAACACACTGAAAGTAATCATCAAAATATGAACTGTGAATGACTGAGTTTCAACCTCCCTCTCCAACATCATACATCTACCCATACATAGTCATTTATGCAAATATGCAATAAATAAACTATGCGTGAAAACTCAAAATAATTGAATGGGCCATTTCTCCCGTATGGCCATTCCCTGCATATGTAATAAACATCAATCTTTTATCCCTCCCTTACCGATTAAATACGTCATTTCTATTTTCCTTTTACATACCTCAATTTATTTACAAGCTCAAACTATTAAATCCCTAGCTATTACTGCTTATTGGAAATCAAATAAATTTGAATTTTAAAATTAAATTCCTCCCCACAGAGAAAGTCAATGGAAAAAATATGATGTGATCAAGATTGCCTTACGTGGTATACCAAATTTGATTTATATATTATTTCACAGCAGATATTCAATTGTTCATTTAATATTAATTCGCATGTAAAATATCCGAACTCGCAATCTTCACACATAACGCATTCGTTTGAAGCAATCATAACATTTTATTTCGAAATATTACTTTTCAAGATACATTTTTATTGCTACCTTTTCCCCTTGGAAATGGATACATTTTATTGCTGAAAATGGAAAACGTAAATTTAAGGTTAATTCTAAAATCTTAGAGCGTATTATTCATATATCTTATCAATTTATTATAAAATATCATTTTCAAGGTCAATATGTTAAAGAGTGCCGGTTTGTTAGTTCTTAAATTTTGATTTGTTGTGTAGCAATTTCATTAAATATTTCATATTTTTATGCAATAAATTGATTATCCTACTAATACATGCATAATTTCTTTCATCATCCTGATTCATACTGAAATTACTACACATTTTTATTTTATTGTGATATTTTTATTACAACAATATGATTGATTATTGATTGGTTCTTTTTTACTAATTTCGTACTTAAAAGCATCACGTGAGCTATTGGCGACGGATCTTGATTTTGAACCTCGGCCAAGTGCTGAGGTCGACATCTGAGCAACAACCTCGCTCTTCTAGCTTCCACAGCTTCCAAAACAAGAGGACTTGGAGCTTCTGCAGATTTAATGTGCATCAGCCCTTCTACATGGCTGAACTTTAGTCTCATCAGTACTGGAGCCCGCAACACGACGAAAACAACGACGTCAAAGAGCTCGGTACCACAGGCCGCTATGAGTTAAAAAATCCAAACATGCTGTAAAAATTAATTTACGTTAAGAAAGATTTAAATAAATTTCAATGCACAAAATAGAAATACAGGGAAATCTAATGGAGTAACGAGAGAATAATTGAATTAATGTGTAACATTACAAACTGTTATAACTACAGATGAGCTAATGTAATTCTTATGAATAAAGAATATTCCAATTTGCTATATTTCTTAAATACTCGTTTTATATTTCATCTTACGAAATTTGCAACAAATGATGGTTTATTTTAGAATCATATTAGAGTTTTGGATTTTGAGAATTTCTAAAGAAATATAGCTCAATATAGGTTAAGGGTCCAGGATAAGCTAATAAAATTTAATCCATCAGTCGAAAAATTTCACAAATTCAAGGGTATACAAAAAATTGCATTTTGGGTTTATTCCTATATATTTATACTTATTAATCGGCATTAAAAAATAAACGATACTATAAAATGCATTTGGGCAGAAATAATTGAATCTAAAACTATATTTAAATTTTATTATATAATTTTATTTGACCGATGTTTTTATGTAAAGTACATTGATTCAATAGGGATGGTGAAAAATAATATAGGAAAAAAAATACATCTTATTTTAGATTGCACTCTTAAAACACAAGTAAAAGTGAGCCAAATTATATTTTGTGGATGTTAAAACAACAACTCAAACTTGCACTCAGAAACGATTTGATGCGCTATAGCAAAGTGAAAGGTACACCCATTAAACTACAAAATTGTCTTATAAATTTTATCAGCTCTTTTGCGAAATTAAGATGTTCAAGTTCATTTGATTTAGTTTAATAACTCTTAACTATAAAGATTCAAACGTAAAAGGGTTGAGCCGTCTAGCGATGGTAGTTGCAATTTAATTTAAATGGCATTTGTGAACGAACATATTTCTTTATCTGTCTCTCTCAACTAAGTATGTATGTTTTACTTTTTAAGATTGATTGTTTAATTTTATAAATGAGTCGCTTAAGAAGATGTATGAGCTTGTTTTCAGTTTAATGGAGTTTTGGATGTTTCTCGTGATACAAATATAATACTAAAATTGTATATTTTGTAACATCTAAACAATCTGTAATGTTGAATGTATTAAAGACGGACTGTATTATATTACACAGAATTAATGGATGAATAAGATAAAATGAAAATGTTTCCCATTCATATGTTTATCATTTAATACTTTTAACTTCGCAAGGATTTATATGTTTTTGAACATAATTGTGCACATTGTTTACATTTCAAGTATTATCAGTCAAGAAAAGTTTGATAAAAAAAAAAAGGGGAAATTTAATAATGCTTCACTTTTTATTCATTACGAAATACTTTTATCTTAATTTTTTACGAAGTTATCTTATCATTAACCATTCATTTAACATTATCACTATTCATTTTACTGCAGTAAAAATATATTGAATTTTTAAGGGGTGAATGAATGTTCTTTCACTGGGTTTTATGAGTTTTATTACTGTTGTATTATTTGGAAGATGTTTTTATTACCAATTTTAAAAGTACAACTATTTCCAAAAAAATATTTGGTATCAACTTATAATTCTTGATATTAAAAATTTATTAATTTTGGTTAATTTTATTAAGGTTTATACTCAACATTAATGTACAAATAATATACAGTTTTACCTAATGTATAATAAATCTCTCTAAATAACAGAATTATACAAATATGCTGTTTTTAAAGAAATCTATATATGTAAAATTTTGAATTAACTTAATTTACGAAAAGACAAATGTGCTAATTTTTAGAGAATAATCCTTCTCGTTAGGTTTTTTTTATTGATGACATAATATGGAATCTTTAAAAATGTTTGTAATTTTGACTGCTGCATCCTTTAAAACTTATTAATATGTACTAACATGTTATTGTTTTGAGAAAATGGCGTCAACAAAAATACGTAGGTGTTAAATAAAGTGTACATGGTGTTTAGTTTAAAAGATGGCATAATAATAATTACATTTTGTTTATTTATGATGTATTTACATTGCTATGATATATTTAATTTAATATTTTATTGTCTGCTTTATTTTAATATCCAAACAGAATATTATTTGTCTACTTTAATAACTTATCGTTTGCTCTTATTTTAATATTTAATTTCTTAATTGATTTTCGAGGCAGAGTCGCCTATTTTTATTCGTTTTGTTGTTAACATTGGCAGTGTTTTTGTATTTTAGAATGTTTTGCAAGTGAAAATAAAAATGCATTAAGAATTTTAAAACGGTATTTTCTATTCTTATAAGTTATTGCTTTTGTGGAGCCTTAGGCTCGGAAGTAAGCTTATTTACTTAAATTAATATTCATTTCAAATAATTCTACTTTTTCGAGAACTTAACAGAAGGAGAAAAACATTAGAAAATTTTCAAATGAAATTAGTAAAGTCAATTTCAATTTTTTTTATTCTTTTAAATTTGAATGTTTTTAAATTCTTTCTTATTTACTTTCAATGTAAGTTTTCGGTTTGTTGTCTTCTATAATAACTTACATATAAGCTTAAATAATTAGTTATATCTCAATTTTATTTTAAATACTAAATTTCTGTTCCTTTCAAGAATACTTTTCTCTTACGTATTTATCACGAATGTTTTTTTTTTCAATATAAAGAAAAGGATGAGATGGGTGGTTTCAACTACTACGTGAAATCTTTTCCGCTTATTGAAATGATTCGAACTATTTATGTAAACATTTGGGTATTTATGTAAGCATCGAAGCTACATTTAGTTAACTCGTTAATTCTTTTCTATTCAACAAACTTTTTTATACTGTTGGAGTTTTAAAAGCCCACAAACATGTGTGGTCAGGGACTTTTGATGTCTGTAATACAAAAAAAGTTTCAAATTTGATTTCAAAGGTTGCAGAACTATTGTTTTTAATTAAAAGGCTCTGTATTACAATATAAATATTCGAGAGGGATAGAGAACCATACAACTTGTAATGCGTTCTTTCTTTACTTATGTATTTGTAGAAGTATAATGACGAAAAAGAAAGCTGTATTTCAAGGATTGTTAAGAGATCTGACAACAGGATTAGTATTTGCATTATTTTTAAGAAGTTTTTGCTTTAGATACTTAAATCATTCTTGAGAAGGAGAAATTTGTAGAATATTAATATATTTAATCTGTATTTCAAAACCTCATGTGTGCTAGTCTTTATTTTGATCATCTTTGTATTTTTGAAATTCAAACTAATATATACTTAGTTTTTTATCAAACTTCTGAGACTTTGTTTTATCCGTTAATATATTATGTGTGTGTTTGATCATTGAACATTTAAATTCCATATCTATTTCTCTCTCTTGTAACTTTCCTTCTAGATAAAATTATATTAAGTAACAATTCTATTTAAAAAATGTCTTCTAAATTCTTCAAAAAATTAAAATTCGAAGCTCTCAACACCTTTTCCAGACGTTTACTAATATTTAACAGTAACACAGTATGTGCTAAAATAGAAAAAAAAATCAAGTGACACAAAAAAAAAAATCGAACAATATATCTTCAAGATTTAAGGAAAGAGCGGAAAAATAAAAAAAAAACTCTCTTCGTTAGTTTTAAACTTCAAGAAAACTTGAGAAAACAAGAAAACAGTTGCTCAATTTAGAGCTCCATTTTATTAAAACCATCGCCTCAATCAGTTGGGAACTAAACGACAGAAACCAAGCGACATGCATCGTTTAACATCTCGCCATTGCACCCGTAAACTGCGTAAAATTTTGACACGATATCGACAACAACTACGCTTTCCAGATTCGAATTTCCCACCCCACCCCTTCATTTCATTTCAAATGTCGCCCACCCCTATGTGCCCCCGATTCCAACTCATGTTGTATCCGGGGGACTGACATGAAAAGTGAATTTAGCTTTTCTCCATGTCCCCTTCCAAATCTGACGAGTCCCTGCCTTCAAGTGTGACACTTGAATGTTGAGCTCTTTCCAAAAAGACGTGTTTTCTTCTCTCCTTGCTCTTTCTACGCATTATTCTTATTATTACTTTCAATTGAAATTTTAAAACTGGAAAGATTCTGACTAGTTATATGCCATTGAAGGCATTGAAACTTTTCTAGTTACTTACTGAGATTTCTTTCCCCCCCCCCCTTTTTTTTTTATTCAGATATGGATATCAGTGCTTATGCCTTTTAAAAACAACCAAAATTTATTTCGCTATCACAGGCTTTGGAAAATTAGTGTCACTTTATAAAACGCAATATTTATGAACATGGTATGCTTTTTTTTATAAAATGTTTTTGGTGTAAGTATTTGCTTCTGTGTATGCCAATTGAGTACCCTTTCATATGCAACATAATTGTTCCAGTTCTTTTTTTTTTCGGGGAGAGTAATAGATCCAATTTTTGACTATCGTTTCCTTCTACGTGTTTAAATTACTTTTCTAAAAATATTTGGTTGATAAATGGCCGAATAAATCTGATTCACGCATTTACAGAAAATGTTCATCGTTATTCGTAAAGTTTTTTACTAAAATTATCTGAAAAATCTGTCTTCGATAGTGTTCAGACACATTGATATGAAGTTCATGCAACTCATTTTTATAATTTACTTATGTTAGTTGGAAGTACTTTTATACTGTTTTATAGTGAAAATATGCTACAGTAAATTTTTGAAATGAGTATTTTAGTTCTTATTTCAGCATCATACGTTAATGCCAAAAAATGAGTATATAAGGGTTGTGTGATTATCATTTTAGAATATTACGGAGAAGGAAAGTTAATCGAAAGATTGATTCAAATGGGGAACAAATCAATTTTATTGCATTTGGTATATCTAAGTTAATTAAATTTGTAAATTAACTCCTTCCATAACATTATTGATAAGAACTCTGTGGAAAAATAAAAACTATTGAGACTGTTACAGTTTATCACAAAAACGCGCAAAATTTAATAATCATAAGCAATGTCTTAAACTTTATTTAATTTTTCCTTTGAGTATTTTAGAAGAATTTTTTTAAAAAAAAGTCTCATGCTTTGCATAAATAAACTTCACTTATTATAACATTGCTTGCATGTAAAATTTAATTTAAATTTCTTGAATTTTCTTGTTTTGCTTATGAATCTTAATTGTCCAAAGATGCGTGACTTATAATTTCTCACACACTTAGTTCAGAATTAAATAATTTAAAAAGATAAATATTTTTAAAAATTACCAGAAAAGTTTTCTCTAAAAATTTAAATAATTTTTGAATGAGTTGAAAGATGGTAAAACGAAAAAATGTATATAAATTTATATAATAAATCTTAAACTTTAGAATTTCATCCGAGTTTTATCTGTGAATCTAAGCTTTTGTATTTCATATGTGTAATGCATGAGACTATTATTCTCATGCATTAGCTTAACTCTTCCGAACTTCACTTTTTTAATGTCTACATTTAACGCATAACTAAACAGCGATTGTTATTGCATTGTAGGTTTCAACGATGTTCTTATATTGTTCATTCATCAAAGTCTTTCTTATAAATTTTAATCAAACATTGTCCTTTCAAAGTAGTTTAAGTTGCCTAAGGATTTTTTTTATTCCAAAAACAATGTGAAATTATTGTCAAAACTTCCAAGGCTACATTTAAAAATATATGGAACTTTAAATCTTCTTTTTAAATGCTTCCTTCATTAGTTTAAAACCTTAATCCTCTTTTCAGTATCCTATCATTTCCTTATATATCCTTTTATTAAATTAATTTATTTTATTAATTATTTTGAAATATTAAAAACCTTTTAATAACTTATTCTATGTGAGATTTTTATAATTCCTATTAAGTATGATCTTAAGAAGAGCGTAGATTATAAATGCGTAAAATGAAACGTTATTAAAAATTATCAATAAAGCAAACTTAAATAAAGCTTCGCTTTTCAGTCTTTTATGTTCCCTTAATTGAAGTAATTAGTAAAGCAGTCTTTCTTATACATATAAAAACACGTTAATCTTCTCGTTGAGCATAACGTGGGATGTTAGGATTGTTACATTATCAAGTATACTTGAGATCTTTAGCCCGAGATTACGTTCTTCAATAGAAGTTCACTCTTTGTTGGCCAAGAATAACACAATTGCAGCTGAACAACGTTTGAACTGAAAGGGAACGTTTGCAAAAAGGCTGCAGTAACGGTACAACAGATGGCCGAGTCTGTATATTTTGCAGTTGAAAGTGGCTTATTAGCTCCTTGAATCTTGGGTCTTTTAGCACCCTACTCCTAGAATTTTATCAGCCTTTCTCTTTCTCTATACGACCTCCATCACTTTCACCCACTAGGAGTACTCAATAACGCCAGATGTTCAATATTAACCACTTCGAATATTTCAATTTCAAAATGGCACGACCGCTGTCGTTTTGGATTCTAGTCGAAAAGCATAACGTACGCGGTTTTTCAAGCAAGAGGTGATTCGATTAAAAGAAATATATTAAACCGCGTATTCTTCAAGTAGTGAATGCTTATTTTTTTTGCAAGTGACGAATAATATAATTATTGGGTTTCTTTGGAACTATCATGGAGTAGTAGAAAAGAAGTAAGGAAATTATGATAGATGTGATAATCTCTGTGTATTCTGCGTATCCACATGTTAAAACAAATAAAATGATAGTAAAATGAGACTACAACCCTAATAGATTTTTTACTTGTTTCTATTGTCAAATTAATAAATTTCTTTCATACGCTTTTTCTTGTTTTCATGTCTGTTTAGTTAGGTGGACGTTAAACAATTCAATAACAATAATTCGAACTTAACTTTATAATCATTAAATAGTAAATTATGAAATAATTCAGAGAGTTAGAGAGTCAAAATACATGTATGGTTTTATACTGAGAGAAAACCCTTTATTTTACTTTACTTTTATTAATATAAAGTAAGTTTTCATTTTTCTTTTTATGAGTCATTAATTCATGTTCAATGTAATACGGATAAAGAATTAAGTAAAAAAATATTCTTCGGTAAATATACGGATTTTATGTGAGAAGATATTTAGATTGGTTAATAATTCAGTTAGAAATTCATAATGAAATCAGCTTCAGCAAAAACTCGTAAAACGTTTCACAGGAAACAAATAATTTCAAAAACATTTTAAACTGATTTTCCATTAAAAAGGCTTACGTAAATTCTGTGAGGGTAATTATTGTATGGAAAATTTAATCAACTCATTAGATATGGATAAAACATGGAGAGAATATCTAGAAGCTATGTGAAAGAGTTAATCTTCATGAAATCTGAATTTACTTTATATAGATAAATATATCTCACTCGATCCTAGTTATAACTCGTACGGTTTTATCTTCCTATATATATTTATTAATGAAGATAAAATTTTACGAGTATGAGTTTTGTTTTGCTTTATGAAACTGTTTGATAACCAGACGGAAATAAAATTTACAGGGAATCATCAAAGTAAAAAGAACCTTTTATACCCGTTTTTATGTTTATTATATCTCTTCCTATGGCTACAAAGTCTTAATATTTTCACTGAATGAAAACATGAATCTCTAATTTCTTATTACTTTATTGCATAGTATTTAAAAATGTTTTGTGATATATTCGCACATACTAGAAATGAAACTTAACGACGTTAATTTTACTTACTTTCCATCTGTTAAAGAAAGTATTATCATCATAATTAAAAATTTCATTGCATATTATTAATTAAGGTTCTTAATAAGAATTTTTCAGATATTTTTGCCGGATACGTAGAATACATTAAAATATACATCGGTCTGATACATTAAAAATTTTCAGAACTATTTGGAATATAAATCAAAATATTGCGTTAGCGAAGGTAACATGAATTCGATTTTTATAATTCGTAAATATAATTTAATTATTAAACAAAAGAGATTTTACTGATTATTCTTTTCATTAAGCAAAAATAGTGTTGTTTCTAAGATAATTGAACTATTTTCTACAGAATTGCTTTTTATTTTCCCCATTTTTCTTCTAATAAATGCGTGAACTTTATAATTCAAAATTGTAATTTTTACAAATTTTACAAAACATGAAAATGACACTAGTAAAAATTACTATTAAATCCTAAAATATATGCAGAAAAATAATTCTATCTAATAAGTCAATGTCAGTGGCTTAATTATCTAAAATTTGTAATGAAACGAAACAAAGTTACGATTCACAAAAATGTAGTACAATGAATGTAATGAACTGTAAAACAGATGCCATTTCAACAAAGGAAACGCAATTACTCTTCGTAATAGAGTTGCGAGTTATCATCTGGCAATTGCAATAGTGTAAAACGACAGGCCACACCTACAGCACATAAATTCATAAAAGGATCCAATGGATTACTATCATTAATTTTTTTTTCTATCGCTGTCTCTGCATTTGTTTTACCCCGCCAAGTGAAACAAAAAATAAAGAAGAATAGGTCGACCATATCATTACACGGTCCTGAAATGTTGCTAAATGAATAGCTTTATCGGTGAATCGTGACCGCCTTCATCGTCAACAAGTGTGCACGAACATGCTGTCTAGCGGATAACTAATGGCCATATAATTGCGCATTACTAAGTATGTGTTCTTTTAAAAATGTGGGAAAAGGCTCAACTTGCATTTTAAAATGGTGTGACTGTTAAGTTCATAGTTAAAATTTTGCACAAATTTAATTTTAAAATGTATACCTTACTTACATTTTGATATTAAAAGAAGAAATTTATGATTGAAATAATTAATCTTTTATGGTAGCTTGTTTTCTTAGTTTCGTATTTAATTGTAAAAACATTAATCTAAAATGTTATATTGAATAATTCAGCAAATCATTTTGTTCAATACTTCTTCCCTCCACTTCCCTTCATATTTCAAAAGGAATTATCTTTCAGCTTATCCAAAAGTAGAATAATTTTTACGCGTATACTGCACTCATATTACATTTAAATCTATTATCTAACCTTACCTCAAATAATTGAAAAGAGAATTGCAAGAATTGAAATATTAATGACTTATTAATATTTATTACATATACATCTCTAACTTCTTAGGATATCTAACTCTTTGGCTTATACTTTTTATTTAATTTCCTGTAATTAAACTCAAAGGAATTATTTACAGCATGAGTTAATTCGTTTTCATTTGACCCATTTTATTCTGATACATTACCCAACATTGCAATTATACATCATGCAATGATACACATTATCTTTATAATCTCACTTGTATTCAGTAATCAGAAACTTTTATCAAAATATTTATCAAATTTTATCCAATCGAAACATTCATAGAATTAATACATTATTAAACTATAAATTTAAATTTTGATTATTGTCTTTCCTTCCAGTTGTGTGACAACTATATTATGACATGACAAAAATGAGTATTTTACAACAACCCCTTATACAAAAAAGGAGAGAAACAGATGAATAATTTGACATCGTTTTTAAATCATATAAAAGTTTATCATAGATATATCACTCATTATTTCTAGTTTATCATACTTCTAGAATATTAACATTAATCATTAATATATTACTATACAGCTTTCATTTACTTGTACATTCTCATTTACATGGATTTTTTCTCATAAAATAGCTACAACAAAAAATATTATTTAATTTCTATACAGTTCTTTCTATTAAGTACTTAAGATTAAGTTGTATTCTAAATTGATTGATAATAGCCCATTTAAGCTTCATCGACCAGATTTATTTGACAAACATTATATATATATATATATATATATATATATATATATATATATATATATATATTGGTGGGTATCTCTCTATATATATACTTTTAGAATTCTTTATAATCAAAAATTTCGTAATTTTCTATTTAAATATATGGATAGTGGATTCACGAATATCTACAACTACACACTGCGACTGCAAAAATGAAGCATAATAATTTTTAAAATAGAAGTCTAATGACGTAAAACTCTTATACTCTTGTTTGAATTTTCTGTCCCTTTAGTAAGATTATTATACAAAAATGTTTTTTTACGTAAATATTTATCTCATGAAAATTTGGGATCTATTTGTCAGTTTAAACTATACTATAAATCTCGCTATTTTTAACGGTTTGAAATATTAGTTATAATTCTTCTTAGCTTTGAGAGAGTATTAATTGTAATATTTAATGTCGAAACATCACTATATCACTTATGATAAGATTATAGTAATTAATGTCGAGGTTAGTGAGAAACACATAACTATAATATTCTATGTTATGTTACTAATTTTGCTCTTTCTAGTAAGGCATATGAAAAGTAGTTGAAAAATCATTTTAAGCCAAGTATCCACGAATCCTAAAAAATCGCACTAGTGCTGGGGGGAAATAAATATCTTAGAAGAATAGACGAAAATCTCTAGAGTTTCATCTAAAAACGACATAACATAATTTTTTTTTTATTATTTATTTATTTATTTATAGATTCATAAACTTCTAAAAATGTTTACTTATATGTTGCTATACTTTACTTCTTGCTCTACATTTTTTTTAAAAATGTTTAATTCTTTTTAAACTTCCTGTCACAAAAAAACTGGCAAACTGGAAAAAAAATATGCTCATGAAACATGGAATATTATCTAAATAACAGGCTATTTGCACTTCATTTGAAAAATTTCTCTAAAAGTAGTTGCTTCACATGTTTGGAAATATCATATATCTTTATAATGATTTAGAAAATCGAAATTATTTCTGTAAAAATGATCATTAATATATATGTTGCTTGAATAAAATAGATAAAAGCATAAAAAATAACCTTATTTATCTAAAAACTATTTTTAAACATCTTGCTTTGATTTTCGGTCTTATCATAAACTGAAAGGAGTAACCAAGAAACTAAGTTGCTATTGCAAGAAAAAAACATACAAAACAAGAATATAATAGCAATAAAGTTTCTAAAAAAGCAGCATATTCATTATCGTTTCTTTTACGAGTTCTCAGTAATACGAAAGAATGTTATAATAAAGGATTAGAATTTTTTTTAGTTTTATTAACTTTGTATCTTCTTGAAATTCGGTAAAAACATTAAAATAACAATTAATGTTTTTGTATGCAAAAGAAAATAATAGCTCTCTCTCCGTTTTTACATAACCATAATTTGTTATGTATGATTAACATGCATCACCAGGGATGCTAAAGTATATATTTTATTAAATAAGAGATGAATTTCTTCAAACTTTCAGGTGGGACTACATAAAATAGAATGAAACATTAGAAATTATATACATAACGTAATTTAATTAATAATTATCATAAAAATAATAAAAATATTAAAAAAAATCTTTTATGGAAATTTAATTTTGAGAAGCAATATTTTACACATATACTACGTACTCATGTAAGTACATTAATTTTTTTCCCTCTAAATCTAAAATTAAAAAAACATTTCGTAAATTGAGAAATCTTTCAATTGAACTATACCTTTCTCATACCATAATAATTTTTTCAAATTTAATGTAAAAAACTAGGTTTTTAATGTTAATTTATACTTATATACTTTATCGCCTATGCACGAATATCTTGCCATTTTTAACATGTCATTTTAGGAAAAAGTGACAAATATTTGCCTGAAACTTAAAATTAAATAACTTCTGTAATACAAATAATAAAAATAAGTATGAACTGAAGTACATATTAAAATTAAGTACACATTATTGCTGTATACGGTTTCTGAACTAAAATAAAAAGAAAGAAAATAAAAAAAAATATATGTATTACCTTATCTTGATTACATATTCTCTAAAATGCATCGGTAAAATACATATGTATTACCATTAATTTTGTTCGAAAATAAATACATGATTTTAAGCATGTTTTCTTTCACTGATTGACCAAAACTAATACACTAGGTTAATTTATTCAAGAACTAAGAGAAAACAAAAAATCGGTTGCAGTTTTTTAACCTTACGTACATAAGATTATTACGTACAAAAGATACTTCTTATTCTAATTAAAAATTAAAACAATGGATCTTCAAATAAAAATTTCATGTTTTTTTAATTATAACTATTTTTAAAATAATTTTGTATGTGAACTTTTAAATTAATATTTAAATTAAAAATTTCATGTTCTTACAAACTCTTAAGAACCCTTAGTTATTTTAATTCCAGTGTATTGACTTCCTTTTTCACCACTTTAAAATTATATTTTATTAATAAAAATATGTTTAAAAAAAACGCAAAACTAATTTCTTAAGGTTTTAAGTGTTTCCCCATAATGAATTTCATTTCAACTGTTTGGTATCAACTAAAATACTTCTATTTCTTTAAAAATTCGATGATAATTTTTTTTCCAGCTAGTATTGCTAATTATAAATGTATCAAGGTATATTATAAAATATGAAATGTTAAATTTACTTGAATAGTTTATATGGACTTTTGTCTTGATGTGCCATTTTAAAAAGAATTTTTTTTCACGAACTAGTTAACTTTTTGGAAAGTTTATATATATATATATATATATATATATATATATGTGTGTGTGTGTGTGTGTGTGTGTGTGTGTGTGTGTGTGTGTATTATCCTTAAATGTTAAGATAATATGAATTTTTTTTATAAACAAGAATTAAAAATAAATTCATACAAATAGGTATAAAATTTTATTTGTTTAAGTAATAAGGTTTTCTTTTAAGTTTGGGAATTGTACAAAAAAGGTCTGATGCTTTACTTTTTTTTCACTTCATAGATAAATAGCAATATACGGTACATTATGAACATATGTTAAACTTTAATCTATAGATTAATAAAAATATACTTTTCAGTTAACAATATAAGGAGCTGATTTCCATTTGAAATAAATTACTATTTCTTCTAAATATTTAACAGAATTGGGAAATAATTAAATTTGAGTCATGAGCTTACAGAAATTAGAACGAATAAGATATGGATGAATCTAAATATTTAAGTACAAACATTTTCTTAAATTATTTTTATTTTTAATTTTAAAACAATGGTTACAATTTAACTACTTTGCAACAGAAACAAATGATTTGAGAGTTTAATAAAACTATAATTCATATACATAAACATACATGCATATACACACACATACATACATATATATATATATATATATATATATTATACGTTTATATTCTAAAAGTGTAAAAAAATACCATTCTTGCGTGAAGTGTCATAAATTTGATAAAGTTCACACTTACCATTATCAGTGTATCTGCCAAGTATAAGCAACTGCAAGTCTTTACACAGTATCCTCACGGCAACCACGATTTTTCTATCAATTGAGAATTGATGTGAGCAGGCCTACAAACAGCTAACAAAAATCTTATAGAAAAACTTTTTTTTGTTATAATTAAAAATATTTCTAAGTCTTTCCAAATGAATCTCATTTATGAGATTCATAATATTGATATTTAAATAGTGCTTTATTACTTAATTGTCTATAATTGCCTGATAAACTATATATAAGTACTGATCTTTTTTGTTTAATCAGTTCAAGTGGCTTAATGTAGTGATATGTAACAAGCAATTGTACAAAAATTTTAAATATTAATTAAAATTATTTAAATAAAATGTAGTTTAATTCAAAATGAAATATTGGAAATTTATTTTAAAAGTATATGCATTTTATATACATAGATTGAATAACATATTTTAGCATTCTCTTCTTCCTAGTAATTTATTTGTCTTTCAGATTGTCTTAAGTATATATATAAGTATATATATATATATATATATATATTTCATTTAATAAATTATCTATCAAGGTTTTTATTATCTATAGAAGAAAATGATTTTAATTACTTCGCATTGTCTTCTGAAAAAAGTTTTTAATGACATTTTATTTTAAAAACTTATCACAGATAAGGAAAAAACCAAATCTTATGTATGATAATATATTTATACCCTTATGTATTAACTCTCACTAACCAATTGCTGCTACATAAATTCAATTTTATTTATATAAAGCATAAAAAATAGTTGCTTATAACATTTTACTAAATACAATACATTGAATTATTTATTTGTTTTCAATATTATTTCATTTTTAAATATCTTTATTTATATTTCAGTATTCCCTTAAAATATTTTCAATTTAGTACATCTTCAGAAGTAAAGCTCTTAGTTAAAATATTACGAAAACCAAGGCTAATTTAAAAAAAAAAAAGACTCTTTACGAAGCATCATCATGCATGTGAATTTTTTTTCCCTAAAACTATGAAGCAAAACAAAATGCTTGAATAAAGTTGCAAAATAGAAATAAAACACTCTTGATTTAAAGTATGAATAAATTTATCATAAATTATTATAGCAGTATTTTTAAAAGCTTTAAAGTTAACTTCTTATAAAACTTAAAAATCTGAAGTTGCAGAAGACTTAGAGATTAATAAGCTTATTGAAAATACCAAAATACACAAAAAGGGGTTTGGTAATGAAATAAATGCAATCCTTTATTTGTATGATCGAAACGAATATTAAAAAGAAAAATCCTGGATTTGGTGTACATTATTTCGTCACAGATTTTCATGTATAATATTTAAAATACATTTCAAAACATGAAAACTGGAAAGATTCACAATAAGTCATCAAATTGAAAAACAAATAACTCTTCAGAAAATGAAAATTTTATCCATACTTTATTGGAAATGTGCGAATATCACCCTATGGAGACATTAATTCTCTAATATAATTGTCTAATCAGTAACAAACTGCAGATTATATCCCTGCATTCCGATTAGATTGCACAATAAATCAGTTGATAACAAACTGTTTAATTATGTGTAAAAAACTTTACACACAGCCTCAACCTTGGAAAGATATCTCAACAATTAAACAAAATAACATTCTATAAAATTTCGAATGAAGTCACTTATAACAAAACTACAAATTTTCTATCCTAGAATATTGTTTACTTAAAAAGATTGAAATGCAAGCTCACCGGTATTCAAAACACTACACTAATAAAAAATTTAAGTCAATCTAAGCTTTTATCTGATCTTAAAATAATATGCATCGTACGATAAACCAAACCAGGTAACTGTAAATTGATAACTATGCATACTCGTAGTTAAGAAATGGATTTTCCTAGTTTACTATTGAGAATATACTTTATAATATTAATTCAAAATTAGTTTGAAAGATTCAAGCAAGATATTTCTCTAGCAAAAGGACGATGTTTAGTTTTGATAAGCAAAGCGATTGTGCCAATTGCTTATAAATTTAAATAAACAATAGAAGTGACTGGAATTTAAACATAATTAGATATCAGTAAAAAAGTGGAAAAGTTTGGAACTTGAGAATTTTCTTACTCGAAAGCGAAATGAGATTTTCGCGCCTGAATTCAGAAAAAGGGAACAGCTGGACGACCAAACCCCACAGGAAAGCAAAATATAAAAGTGTAAGCCATGAGTGGAAACATACGGGGGGAAGGGAAAGATCGCTTTGATTAAGGGGAGTAGACAGAAGTGCATAATAAAAGAATGGGAAAAGTGGGAAAAACAAGCATGAGCCGTCAGTCCTCGCTTAGTTTGTAGTCCATGCATCAAAGCGGAGATCTGTCAGTGGGGGCGCTGTAGTATAGGTGCGTCGTTCCATGTGCGCCGGTAAAGGGGGAGTGTTAGCATAATCAGGATACGGTTGCCATGACAACGCTCTCCCTCCGCCGGCTTTCCCATAAGAACCGGCAGCTCTGTGCTCTTCTCTCAGAGCACAGCTGGTACTCCTCCAGAAAGCATCTCTTCTCCTCCTCTCGCCATCCTTTGCCTGTTCTTCCTTCTCCCTCCAACTTCTCTTCCAGCTCTCTTCTCCGTAGTATTAAACTTGCTCCTTTTATTTTCTCGTTATCCTAACGCGAATCGCTTTCTCATTGTTTGATTTATGTAGGGGTATTTTTCAAAAACTTTTAACTTCCGTCCTTTTTGAATTTTCGACGGAATCTTTATACTTAAACGTTTTCGCTGCTTTATATTGCGCTCGAATAGGTTTCTTCGACGTTCTTGCCGGGTTTGAACAAAATAGCAAAGTCTCGGACGAACTTTTGCTTTTTTGAAATCTAATCTCAGTTCTATTTTGTTTTAAAGTTTGCTAGATGTTTTAGATGGAAAAAAATGATTACATCGCATTAAGAAATATTCAGTTTTTGTCTAGATCTCGACTTCAATGCACAATTTTTCGTGCTATCACTTTGTCCGATTTTGGTATTGGACGCATACAAGTCTGCTTATTATTTAAAGTTTGATTTAAATTTCATGTTGAAGATTGTCCTTGAATTCTGTTAAAAGAAGCAGCTTTATTAGAAAGTGAATTTAAATTAAAATTTCACAAACAAAATTCGCTTATTTCGCTTCACGGTTCAAGAGATCAGTAATATTTTTATTAGTAAATTTTCACTGATTTAACTTATAACAGAATGCCCCAGAAATAAGCTTTTTCTAGGGCATTTAAAAAGATTTTCCGGAATCTAATCTATTTTCGTTAATTGTTTGAAGGAAATAGGAAACAAAAAATTTTCTGTGCAAGCAAAATCTCTAGGCAAATCGAATTGCTAAACGAGCTCGCCATTCTTTTCTAAAATTGTTTTATGATTTGACTGAAGTTTTGTTGATTTTAGACCTATGCTTTTTTTAAAAAAAAAAAGACGCAGCTTAAAAAATTAGAATTTTATTATTATTTAGCTTTTCTTTGTATATTTCTTTGCCTTTCTCATACTCTCAAGTTTAGTCCCCTCTCCTCCTCTTATTTCAGCTTCTCCCTTCTTGAAGCGAGCTGTCATCAGATTCCATAACCCGTCTTCTTTCACCAAATGGTAAGAAATAATTTCTTTATTTTTTACGTATGAAAAATCAAGAAATTTTAAAATTTATTAATGCCAATTTTATATGAATACTTTTAAAAATATTATCAATTATTATTATTTCAAATGCATATTTTCAATGTTTCTCTTCAATGTTTCTGTACATACATTTCTTAGTTTACATTTGTGGAAAATAATTCAGTAGAAAATCTAAGTCCCATCTTTGAAATTTACATCGCTCATAAATGAAATTTAAAATTAAATCAAATTTATATCGGTTTAATTCAAAACATTCAATTTAAAAAAATCAGGCACATTAGGTTGTATTATTGCAAAATTAGATTGTATACTTAATGCTAGCTCTATGCGAAATATTTTGAGAATTATAAAATTAAAACAATATCATACATTTATCTGGAAAGACTAGTCTCAGCGCACTCTTTGCAGTGCTGACCATGTGACTAAATGCAACAAGTAACCGAATGAGCTTGACTTTCCTCCTTAGGTTCTCCTTATCGGAAAAATTCCTTCTTTTATTTGCAAAAAATAACTGCTTTAACAAGAGAAAAAATTTTACTTAACAAGCACCCATAATTTATTTTAGCAACGGCCCATCATACTTTAAAAAAACTTACACCCGAAATAAGACTGATAGTTTCACGAAAAATCTAATCCTTCTCGGAGTCTACGGGGGAAAAAATTGTACTTAAATCCCATCTCTTTCCGAATAGCCAAACTCCTTAAAAAATTTTCGTTTAATATCTCCTATCATTGCAAAGCCATCCGTTAAAACAATCCTAGTTGAGATCTAAAGAACGATTGCTAGCGATCCGAAGAATAATCGTGGGTAATAAGCGACTCTAGTCCGGTAGAATGCATCTTCGATACACACAGTTGGTCAATTTCTTTCGCGGGCGATCTAAAAAGTTACTCGAAAAAAAAAAAAAATCTCTTCAAAAAAAGAAGAAAAAAAAGGAAGAGAGAAAAAAAACCTTATTTCGATAGGACAATCCAGTGCCCTGCCCCTGTGGTATCGCCACTATCGATTCAGATTCCCCCACTTTTAGGGCAGACACAACCACCAGCCCATTTCTTACCCCCCTCAACCCATCCTCCTCCCTGTGGACTCTTTTAATCTTCTACCAGTACCGCCCGTGTTTCCGCCATATTGGTCTCTTACTGCAGACTCGTCAGCCAGCATCATCCAGCGAGCATGCGCAGTTGCCTCTTACCGCAGCATAGTAGTTGAGGCTCAAGGCTCTCTGAGCTCATAACGCACGATGCTTCCGTCCTGACACAACCTCTCTCTCTTCATCCCTGATCTTCATCCACCGATGACTACTGTGCGGTTGCCAGCTTGTTGAAGGCTTCCTCGGCCTAACTGTAACCGCGCTCCCTTCGCGTGCTCCCTTTGTTCTCTCTTTTGGCTCCTCTTCGCACTTAGAGCAGTGCTCTTCACAGCTCGAGCACTTGGCTGTTTGCACTCCCTGCTCGGGTTTGACTTAACTTTTTTTTTAATTCGATCAGTTTTAAAAAAAAACATTTTAAGCATTTGACTAGAAACGCTATTGTATATTCTTATATACATTCGTTACAATAAATAAGCTATGTTTAATTTAAAACTTCGACTTTGTGTTTGGAGTCTTTTGAATTTTCAATATAATTCCCAAATATCTCTCCATATATATATTAGAAATTTTGACTTTTAATATATAAAGATATTCCCCGTTTCTGACCTTAAATCGGATTTATGCTATTGATAATGCAAAAAAGTTTTAAAATCTTAGACCTCTTCCTTAATTGAAAGTTCTATGTATATATATAGATAACGTAGCAGAGCTTTTGAAATATAGATATTATTTTATTTACTTTCAGTTTCAATAGCTGTAAGTTAGACTTTTAGCTATAAAATTCATAAATATAAGGCTAAATATTTTTGTACATCTAATAACATGCATCTTGAAAAGACTTATCAATTTCCTGCCTCGAAGGTATTTAGTATTCGATTAAAATAATTTTTTAATTTCTTGTAATATTTTATCCTGTACTTTAAAAAGAAGGCAGAAATGTTTATAAATACAGCTCTTTTACAAATAGTAGGAAGAACCTTTTATTTACGAAAATTGTTTAAATAACATTCAGTTCTACCATAAAATTACTCAAATTGTTGTGACATTCAGAAGCTGAATGCACAGAAGTATAGAATTTTATATAGTAGTAGATAGTACATAGTAATAATAATAATAAGCTTGAAGTCGAGAGAACAATAAATGACGTCAAAGAAAATCCGCTTTTGTTATTCTGAAGCACTTTGGTAAGTGAAATTGACATTAAATAAACTACTTTTGTATTATCATTGTGTTTTTACTATTGTGCTATAGATACATTTATGTAGTTGAGTAATGTTACTTATACATTTTCATTTCATTATTATACTTGGAATTTTTTTTTTGTTTCATAATATACCTAAGTTACTATTGATGCTTTAAAAAGATAGTAAGCCAACAGTTTACTAATGTGAAGTAATTAAGTCACATTGTGATACACATATTTAAAAATTTAATGTTCTTGGAAAAATGCTGATCAGTTTTATCAATCATGATTAGATAACAGTTTTCATGTTCATATGTTTAAATTTTTTTTTTATCTTCTATTGGTTGAATGACTTTCGGAAACAGAAAATAATTAGATTTATTTTATGAAAAAAAAATCTGAATTATTTTGGTCAGAAGGATTTTAAAGTAAATTTCTAGCTACATAATCTCATTATTAATATTACAAAAATTTATAGATTTTACAGTCTTATCAATTTCTAATTTATTTAAATACATGTAAAGCAAACTGAAATTTTAATTACAATATTTTATTATTTTTAAAATAAATATAATTTTAAAAAACACTTATATTCATTAGGGGAGTTTTATTTCTTCATATGAAAATAATGTACTCAACTTACATTCACTGAATAAAATATATAATCTCTATGAGGTATTATTATTGAAATTGAAATTAAATAGAAAGCATAATATATAATATTATGATGCGTTTTTTGTATTGGTAATAATGTTATATTAAGCTGGAAGTAACAATTTTTATAATCTGCAAGGTCATTTTTGTTTACTTATTGAGTGGCATCGATCGATTAGATTTTCAAATTTTCATGCATTAAATAACGTTAAATTGTGTAGGTTCAAAACGTTTCCCAGTATTTACTTTTTTGATATTAAGTATTTTATATTTCAAATTATTGGCTGTGTTAAAAAAATCTAGCATTTCATTTTCAAATGTATATATGCATTTTCTTATTAATGACACAGTTGGATCTGTGTGTTATTCGTTTCAGAAAGACATTAAATTTAATTTAATTTCTGTATTGAGATCATTCAATTATTTTTAGAAATTCAATATTGTTTAGATTTATATCTAAGTAAAGTATACTAAAATGTAATTAAGATGAACATGCATTTTGTACTCTAACAAGTTAACGTTTCAAATTGGTTACTGTACAAACTTTCTGAATTAAATTATCTGTAATATATTTTATATCTGTAAGAAGTCTGGCATATATATATATATATATATATATATATATATATATATATATATATATATATATATATAT
>BMAW01122019.1:0-51418 GCA_019974015.1 Nephila pilipes | reverse complement strand
TATATATATATATATATATATATATATATATATATATATATATATATCTGTTTATTTGTCTTATAAAATTCAATAAGAATGAAAATAAGATGAAATGCACCTACCTGAAAATAAAATTATATTTTGAAGGGATGTCTGGCCTTTTTTTTTAAAAAAAAATGATAAAATCTGGAAAGAAAAAAGAAGATGTAAATTTTAAATAAGATAAATGCATTTAAAAACAAAAGAGATTAAAATTTATTTTAAAACTTTTTAATAAGGTTGTAGTAACTTAAATAAAACAAATCAGTCTTTAAAAAAATAAATGAGTTATGTTCAAAAATTGTTTCTGTATTACGTCATGCTCCATCTGTTTCGCTGTTACCATGGCGATATGGATGCGGAAGATCAGCCACTGAAGAGTGTGTGAGAAGTAATACAATAACCCTTAGGGGAATAAAACTTAGTTCTTTATGCTTTCATGAGAGATGTTATTCTTGTATAAATCACTTTAGGGATGAAAGAGATAATGTTATTTTTATAACTACTTTCCCTATATATATATATATATATATATATATATATATATATATATATATATATGATAGCGTATCACAATGAAGCCCAAAGGTGGAACTTGGAAGTACCTCAATATTAAATTTGATTTTTTCTATCAAATTTTTCATCATCGAAGGCCTTAAGACAGTCTGAAAATATGTTTGAAATCGTGTAGAAATATGAGAGAAGGTTTAACAAAATACAAATTATGTAATGACATTAACTCTTTCATTCTTCATGAAATGTTTCGAGAATAACAATTTATTTTTGTATCATTGAAGGAAAAAATTATTCAAACTCAATAACATCTCCTTACAAATTCTTGAGATATTTTTATTTTTATTTTTAAGCCTTTGGAAAACTGTTTTCTTACTTATAAGTTTAATATCAACATCATTACGTAATTGAATTAAATATTTAGTGATGTCTAATTAAACCTTTAAGAATTGTAACTTTTAAAAATTGGAAATTTTCCAAGATCTTTTGTAACAATGCAGACACCGCCTAATAAAAAACCAAACCTTTTAACAGCCTATACGCATTTGCAAATTAACCAGCTGTTGTGTTTCACTTATGACTTTTTTAAGATTAAGAAGAAACATGCATTATTATTGTTAAATGCAATAGGTTAAATATTTCAATACGTTTGTATTTTGCTCCTTTACTCACATAAAACAAAATAATTATTTAGCATAAACGAAATATATTTTTAAAAAATTATTAATGAATACTTTGTATTTTTAAACAATATTCTAATATATAACTTTTTTTTTCTACTGAAGACTTCAACCAAATAAACATAACCTTACGATTAATTGATTTTCAGAAATACATTTGAATCTTAAAGTGACATGTTGATATATATACTGAAATTCAAAAATACTTTATTTACAACCCTACAATCATACAGCCTTAACCGAATCCAGACTGAACCTCTGATACTATTATCAGTTATCAACACTACAGTCTCCACTCTTCTATTGACAAATAGTCCTTCTGCCCATTCCACTATGTGTATTCATGATCGCCTATCCACCTCTAGGTATAGGCGCAGACGCTACTGTCTGTTGGTCGATCGGTGAGGGGTAACGATTAACCCCAGTTGTGCAGCCTCTAGCTGCCTCATCCCCGCAGCTGCCTCTTTGCCCAGGACGGATCCCTGACAATAGATGCTCCCGACCCTTTTTCCCCTCCCCCTTATGTTGATTCATTGTATGGGAGGATTTTTATGCCGACACACATACGGCCTCAAATCCATGGCTATTGAATTCACTAGGTGATTGTATAGAAAGGGAGCATGGGGGGAAGAGAGCCGTTGGAGAGCGATCTTTTTTTAATGCTATTTTTTTCCAAGTTCTGAATAACTGATTTGGATGCATATGCTCTTGATGCGATATGGAGTTGAAGCATTTTTAACTGATTTTTCCAAGGCTTTTTTTTTTTTCATTATTCCTTTTGAGGCTCGTGCCTCAGGGATAGCACTGAAGAAGGCTGCTTTATATGACCTGCTATTTTATTTAGTTTGGAGACAGTAATAAGGTTTTTAAACATTATTTTTAATCAAAGCTTGTAAATAAACTATAAATAAACATAGTCTTATTACGGAACAGGAATTGGTACGGTACACGAAACCTAAACTACTTGTAGAACAATCTGTTGAGGTCCATAATTTTTAAAAAGGTTTGAGTGCTGGGTTTGCCAAAGGCTCAATTTACTTTAAAGGAGCAATCTACTTCGAGACTCATTACAATTGGTTCATTTGCTGTAACATCAAGTTTAAATGCAAATGTTTTGCATTATTTTCTCTGAAACTAAATTTTTAATGGGGAGAAATCGAAGGTAATTTTCTAACATGAAGAAAGCTCTTCATCTTTATGATTTAGCTTATTATTGCTTGAGCTCTATCATTCTTCTTTTTTAATACATTAAATTAAAAATATCTCAGTTGTGAATTTTTAAGACAGCGTTCTATTAAAAATAGTGATATGATGAACCTAGAAACTTTAATAATTTGTTAGTATAATTTTTTCTAAACATATTTAAATCTGAAGTATCTAATTCAACTTTTAACCATTTATTTTAAGATACTTTCAATGAAAAAAAGGAAAATATTGTGTTTGGAATTTTGTCAAACGTCAAAATGTAATAAGGTAAAATTAATCAGTTATGAGAAATAAGTTCTACTAATTACAAATTCTAATTTCTTAGGATTTAGCGACTTTAAATACAACATAATAATTCCATCTATTAACTAAATAAAAAATTGAAATAATTACTCATACAAAATTAAAGTAATCAATTATTATGCATAAAAACAAATTCTAAGTAATTGTGGGAATCGAAGTTATCCACAAGCCCTTTCCATATTGATTGCTAAATACAACTATTTAATTAATAATAATAAGATATTGTACTATCATTAAATATAAATGATTGTTTAAAATATACTTTCTTTATAACATTTTAATAACTAAAGATATTTCATGCCACTAAACGCAGGTAAGTCCATACGCAAGAAATATTCTGCTTGAATAGAGGCATCTAAGAGTCATTCTTGTCAGAGGAAAGTTTCATCACTTCCAACCCTGGGCGAAAAGTAAAGTCTTTATCCATCAAACGGTAAGTTATTTTTGTCTCTTGACATTCAGATATAAATGTTTGTGGAATTTTTTTTATTAAAAGATGTTGAGCTAAAATATAACTAAATTTAACATTTTAAATTCTTTACTTTAATAAGGAAGTTTATACAAATATTTTTTAAGCAAAAATCAATTCAAAAGTTATAAACTTAATATTAATTAAGTTAACTTATATATATATATATATATATATATATATATATATATATATATATATATATATATATATATATATATATATAATAGTTAAATATTTTTTTAAGAATATTTTTTTTAAAAAAAATTTTCTTCAAAGGAAAATATGAATCGAAAGACTTGGTTATAAATGAATAGTTATTAATGTTACACATAATATTCAAGTTATTGAAAATTTCGCAGTATTCAAAATAAAACGGGCCATCTTAGACCCTATGTAAAGTGATTTGGAAGTTTGGTGAGTGAGGCAGCAGCTGTATGACATTCTTAACATCTGAGTGTTGTTCAAAAATGTCGAAATCCTTTGCCAATAACATACAACTATAGGAACAGTGTTCTTGTTTAGGAACAATATTAGTTCAGTTAACAACAACTTATTATTGTTATGCGATGGGTATCAAACTATTAATTCATTTAATATTTGAACTTATAAAATAATAAATGGAAGAAAAACTATATGCTTTATCAGGTAAGAGGATAACAACTATCCTCAAGAGTATAGCATGAGCCTTATTTTCCGAATTCTTTATGAGAAATTTTAAGAAAATTAATTGTAATAAAAAACACTTATTAATTCAATTAATAATACTTAAATTAATAACAGCTTCAAAACTTTAATTGTAATAGTTCCAATATTTCTTTAAATAATAATAAATATTTCATTTAATAACGATTTTAATTAAGATTTGTTCATTCAATAAGTAGTAATAAAATTTTCATAGAGGAAATAAAAAAAATTTGTTAGAATTATTTTTACGTTTGTGAAAAATTTTCTAAACTTGAAATATGAATGTAACAAAACTTGTATTGTGAGGTAACATAACTACAGCAGAACAACATATGTATACTTACATTACAAAGCCTTTATACTTCGGTTGCCATAAGTGTACTGGGTTTGAGTCATTCTGTTACCTTATTTTCTCAAACATGACTGCATATATGTAATAAAAGCATTACCATAAAGACAAAAATTAAAAACTCTCCCCCCCCCCTCAAAAAAAAAAACTGAAATTTTTTTCCAAGATACAACGGCAAACTTCGTGTAGAGATGTTATTGAAATATCATGTAAGCAGTAATAAAAATGGCCGGGGTAGCCTAGTGGTCATAATTTCGGATTCGTGGCCGACGGTTTTCGTTCAGTAGCGGGTTCGATCCTTGGCCGCTAAAGACCCACCGTATAGCTGGGACTGATGCACGTTAAATCTGTCGAGTCCCAAAGTCCTCCCATTGGCGTGGTGTGGAAGTTAGGAGAGGGGGTGCCAGCTCAGGTGTCGTCCTTTCCACTTGATCCGGGTTCAAAATTACGAGGTCCGTCACCAATAGCCCTCGTGTTGCTTCTAGTGCGACGTTAATAAAAACTGAACTAAACTAAAAAGTAATAAAAATTACGCCATCTCGTACAAACATCAGGCTGACTGTTGAAGTTTCTTATAAGTTGTCGGGGTATTATGTTTCGAAAGATCTGTTTCTGAGACCGGAGCAATCCTATTCGAAAGCCGAGTGGATGCTGTTCTTTCTGCATCCCAATGAGCTCAAGTTTTGTTATGTTTCAAACATTAAATTTTGTACGAATAAAAGTACGTTGATTTTGCTTCATTCAAACATGAGTAAAAATAGCATTGAGTTATATTAATAATAAAAGTTATTCGTAATTTTTGGTCACTCGAAAATTTTAGACGAATTATTTGAGTAAGATTAAAAAATCGAAATATGGAAAAGTTATTCAGTATTATAGTTTAGATTACATCTAATTCTCATACAACCTCAGTACTTTAAGGCACTTTAAATAATAATTATTCAGATGCTAAAATAAAAAATCATTAATTTCCATTTCATTTTTCAAAAAATATTTAAGAAAGAAGCAAACATGTGGTTTCGAAATTATTATTACATATAAGCCTGAATTTCGTCTTTAATTATATGACTGATATAAGAACTAGCAATTTTCGGATACTGTGTTATGACGTGCTAAGGTAAGATTGTTCTTGTTTACCCGTACCAAGCTTTTATTCCCGCTAGAACAGATTCCGGAAGAGTTGAAATCGGTCGTGAAAAATCTTCTCTGGAGGAAAAGAAGATGCAGTGAAAGAAAAGTTAAGGTAAGTTGAATAATTTTATCAATTTTCTATTTATGTAGTCTTCTTAACATTTCTTTTTATGTGTTTTGGCTCTTCAAAGGTAGGTATTCTAATATTTGCATGTACGTATAACTATACGATTTGATATCTTAGAGCTTTTTCTTCATGTTCAAGAAATAAATAAAATAGTTGTGATTGTCTTATAGGATGCATTGACAAAGATACAATACAAATAAATAATACAATTAATCACTATATCATTTTTATAAATGTATTAAAAACAGAACATAAATAAGTTACGTTGACAGGTCTTAGGAAAAGAACATTTAAGAAGCACACAAAAAATATCAAGAGTTTCCGTAATGAATGCTGCTTATTTTATCAAAACATTACACATAAACATTATTAGTAATAATATGAATTAATTCTAAATATTTCATTGTGGTAAAAAAAATTACTTTGATAAATAGTCTTAATAATTGTAAGAAAATTTTAATCTTACATTGTATTGTTAAGATCTGGCACTAACCAGTTTCCCTTAATTAATATTTTTATGGAAAAGTAAAAGAAGAATGATTTCCCCCCCCCCTAAATTATTAAGCATTTTCTGCTAGTTTTACTTAAATATATTGAAAATTAAACAATTTAATGAAAAAAAAAATGACAAACACATGTTTATCCGGGCAAGTTAATTTTATAAAAGAACTTTATAATAAAGATTTTTAAAAGCCTATGTGTAAGATTTAAGCCTTGTTGATTGAGAAAACGCATCAATGCAACTGTTATAAACTATAGCATAATTTATAAATAATCAGTCTCTCATTACTCTTAAATAATAGTCTATAATAGTAATACTGTAGATTCTTCAATTATTTGTGAATACAAGACAGAGCTTACAAAAACCATTACTAATTGTCATTTTCTTACTGCTTAGAAATATCATTGCGTCGAAGTATCATTCTATTACACATTCTTTATATACTTACAATATTATTTTTAAAAAAGCAACGTAAAAATTTACTTCCTAAAGCAAGAGATCTTAATAAATGTACGAGTGAAATATATATAAAATTCTCCTGCACAAAGTTTGAACTACATTCCCTTCCTTTACAAAGAACACTTTTCCCTGATTCAATCTAAAAGTAACTTACTTTACAAATATCTTATTCTGAGGAAATATCTTACGAAAGTACCCTGCTCTTCGTATTTTGCGAAATGAATAAGGTTCTCCTGAAACGTCTTTTTGGCCCCAAGCTTGATCATTATATCAGAAACGAACGATTTTTCAATTCTAGTTTTTGACTTTCTGGTTCAGACTTGGATTTTATTCACATACATTGAGGCTCCAAAGCAAGTTTTTCACTGGCATTTCATATCTGAAAAAAAAATAAGCAAAAGGAAATTGTATTTTCAGTTCCAATCTTAGCTGGCTAGTCTAGGAAATTTAATTTTGGGGCCAGATTTTCAGAGTTAAATGCTTTACTGGGAAAAGATATTTTCTTTTAGGGTTAATTTAATTTTATTCAACTTTGAAATATTCCTCTCTAAATATTGCTTATATTCCTCTCTAATTACATTTATCAATGATATATATAAATAAATATATATATATATGAGATAATAAACTTTACTATTCAATTTAATAGTTATATATAATCTAAAATGTCTAAAACTACTGTAAGAGATCCTAACAACATTAAAAAGCTTACTTAGAAAAATACTAAACTGTTTTTCTATATAAATAGAAAAATAATATATTTTTTTTAAAATTTTAAAACAACAAAGAAAATTCTCTCTAATCAAATCTAAACATTGAAACGTCATCTATCTTAATGATGCAATATTAACATTATCAAAAGAGATGAAAACAACAATAGTTTGTTTCTTGTATTTTTTACTGAGAATTAGTAAAAAGTTTAACTTATTGATTGGTAATGGTAGAAATCAAAAATTAAACTAAGTTGTTAATTTAGCAAATCTTAAGGATCTGAAAAGTTAAATACATAATTTAAGTTATATGTATAACTTAAAATAGAGGTTTAATCAGTATCATACCTTAATCTAAAATGAGAAAAGAAGTTTTAGCAAATTATAACTCAATTCTTAAAAATAGTACTCAAATAAATTATGCTTTTTTAAATAAAGTTCACATTTGTGTTTGTTCTACATCTCGTGAGCAAAAGGAATAAACATTTTCAAAGAATCTATTTCTCCCTAAAAAATAATCTTTCAAAATAAATTTTCTATGTTTGGCTTCCCAATACTAGAAATCCATTTTCCACAACAAAACTGCATTGAAATCTGTAAGTGATTTCTAAAGAATAAATTTATGCTGCTGAAAACTATTTGATTTGCTAATCGAAAATAAGTCTCTATAATTAGTAATTGGCTTTGTATATTTAATTTGTTTGCGTCTTTATAATTGGATGTTCCTAGAGGCAGTTCCGATAAACTGAATACGGAGAAAAGTTTTATTTTAAAAATTATATTAATTACCAAGAATTAACCAGTTTTAACTGCTGAACTTCAGTCTAAAATACTGTATTTACAACGAATGATTATGATTTTCCTAGAACTGAGTATTTGAATAATTTACTTCTTTGAAATGCTTTACATTACTCGAAACTTGGAAATTCTAAGAATAGTTTCGAAATTCAAAAGGCTATTTTTTCAACTTTGACAGTTGAGACATTGCTCTAGCCTTTTGTCTATTCTGTCATTTAAAATATCAGCTTAAAAATAAAGATATCAACATTAAACTGTATCATTTCAAGAAAAAAGGACGTAATATTTTTGAAAAGTTCAAAATGTATTCGAGATGCTTTTTGAGCTTCTGACAAACAAATCTTGAGGAAAATTTAAAGTTAAATTCGAAAGCTCTCGAATCTTTGATTTCCGTATTTATTCGGTGCTGCCTTCCAGGATTATTGTAGTTATTCTTTTAGTTATCGAAATTATTTTTATTGTTGAGCTTAACAACAACAATAAAGCATAAATTTATTTTTTTATAATCCGTAGATTTATCGCCCTTTTGCTCACGGGATAGTGGATGGTCACCATACCAAAATAGAATGAACTGGGGTCCTTCTTCAACCTTCCAAACTTCCCCCTCTGCATCAAGAAATCGTCTTAAGGAGAAGATAGACTCTTTCACGCCACATAAAGCCTCCTAATTTTTTTTGTCTTAAGCCCATACCATAATGTAAAAAACACGAATGAAATTGTAAATCTTCACCTAGTTATGTTTTCATATAATAAACTGTTTATACAGTTTTATGTAAAGTTATTGTTTCCTAACAAGAGAAACTTACTCTGGAGAACAAAGTTATCAAAAATAAAAATGTTTTATATTGTATCCTTTTGTCCTGTTTGATTCTTTTGTATTTGCTTCTTTGTATAATAGGTTTGATACATGTATAAGAATATGTGCTATATAACATGTGTTTCGCTTTCTAGGGTTACCGTCATTTAACTGAGAAAAAGAATCGGAGACTTCCAGAAGTAAATAGTATTTTCATTTTTCTTGAGTGCTCGAAATAATATCTTAAAGTCATTGCATGGTTCTATTGTTTGATATTTTTTTAAATCAAATTTTAGTTTATGTTAGCAGTATTTTCTTAAACTATAAAAAATAATCTATTTTCGTTTTAACTAAAATAATCCATACTTTAACTATATTATTCATCTTTTATTTATAAATTTATAAATATAAAAATGGTAACTTTTTCATAAAAAATATATTTAAGACTTATATAATTTTTATCGAATTGTTTCCCTGTTTGATAAAATATTGAAAAAATTATAGAATAAAACCTTTCTTTTAACATATGCTGTAATAATATTTATTTAATGAGTTATAAATTCCTATTTTAAGTAATAAATATCGTCATAATTTCCGAGATAATTCTTTTAAAAAATTACTTATTTTTAATGAAGTAATATATATTTTTATGTTAAAAAACCAATTCAGGTCACAATTATTTGTTTTTTTCTAAGATATCTCTTAAAATTGGTATTTTAAATAGTAGTATATATATAAACCTATCTATAAGCATTTATTTGTATGCAATATATAATTTTGAATTCATTTTTTAAGTATTCAAAGTTATGTTATAAAATTCAAAAAACTTGTAAAGACTTGTAAATCAGTCGTGATGAGGGTCGAAAGTATTTCGGAATTCACAAAATAAACTCATTATCTGGGGGGTAAACAAGGGGTTTTACGCCCTCTTACGCTTTGACAAAATGCATCACTAAATGCACATCCAGTAAATATGACGCATCTTTTAATGCATGTTTCAGTTACGCTGCGAGAATTGGACCTAACAAGCGTGAATTCATAGCAGGGGTGAGGTAACAGTGAGGCTTATTTAGGGGTCGTTCTAAAATTGCAGCTTACATTTTCCCAGGAAATTTTTTCCCCCTCATCAGAAAGTTAGCATTATATAAGCTTCTCGCTAGAAATGAATTTTAGATAAAAATTCGCATTTCGTTCAAAGAATATGTAAATCTGCCAATACCTTAATAATTTGCTTTGTAATGTTCTGTGTTTAGGGACTAAGAGAAATGCGGTGGAGATTATTTTGTAATGCAAATGAATGAGTGAATCCCCATTTTTTAAGTGGTTTCGAAAAAACCCAAAATATCTATTGTTCGAACATACCCGGAATGGGGGAAAGAGAATCCCTTGCATTAGATGTCGAGCAGGTGTAGGTGACGCATCGTTTTCATGACGTCACCTTCGTTATTCCATCATTTATCATTCTGAACTTCATCCTGTTTTACCTAAAAGTAGGGCTTATGTCATAAAGCCTAGATAAAGAAATATTGAATAATTAAGTTTTTTCTTTCCATTTTTGTTAAATTTCTCAATTCTTAAGCCTATGTCAAAATGTAATATTCTTGATAAGTAGGTCTCTAAATTGAAGCAGTAAGATTACTAAAAATGAAATAGATAAGCATTTTTTTTCTTTGTTTTAAAATATTAAATGAAATTGATAGAAAAAAATCCAATGTATTGTTTTAATTTACTATTATTTTCATTGTATTTATGCAACAGTAATAAAATAAAATATCCATTCATATTTTTATGAATATAGAATAATACTAATTATGAATTTCTTAAAGTTCTTAAGATTATGAAAAATATTTATAAAAATGTGGGAGTATAAGCATGAAAATGCAGTATTATATTTACTGTTCTTATAGCAAAAATCTAATATTTTGCGGTTTTGTTACTCAAGTAACTAACATTTTAAGTAAGATTTTAAGTTAATTGGGGAAATGATGAACAACACCTGCGAGACTACATAAAATTGGCTGTAATGAATTTTTTCTTTCCTAAATTGGCTCTGTACCAGACAAGAACAGGAAACAATAATTCGTCTCCCACATATTGATGTTAATTTTGATGTCATTAAATGTTTTTTTTGCAGTCAAATCTTAAACTTATATTAAAATAGAATCAATAAAATTTCATTAAAATTATTCAGTACATAATCTATATATAGTCATGAGCATCTGTATTATCAGTTATTATCTCGGATTCCCTTTCTTAAAAGTAAACTCGATTTATACATCCTACTGTAAGTCAGAGATTTTTATACATAGGATTTTTTCTGGATTAAGAAAGTACAATAGTGCTCAAACTTGTGCTAAAACATAAATCTTGGGATGTGAAAGTTGTTTGTAAGAGGAAATGAGAAAGCCTTTTGTGGTGGAAAAGTTTGACAGTTCTTAGTTCTGTAGTCAATTATGTGTTCAATTTGACGTAAATCCTACTATTTAGATTGGACACAAGTATTTTGGTTACAGGGTTTTTATTTAGCGTATATATTTATCATTGTTCTATGAACATAGTGTATTAAACTTGTATCCGAGGTATGCTTCACTTAGATGTAATGACTCTAATATAAATGTTTAGAATAATTCACCTGGAATTCGTTTTTATTTTAGAAGCTTCAGTATGCTTATTTTCGCCTAAGTTAATATGATAAAATTGAAAACTTTAAAATTACTATAATAAATGGATAAGTTATTAATTCGTAGTTTGAATTTATTAATTACTTCATAAAAATTACTTTCCTCTTTGAAAAATGGAAAAAACAGCTCATCAATAAATAAGAATCAAGAGTAAAATTTAGGTTAAAAACATTTTTATTATGTAATTTAAAGCAAGGAAAAATTTTCAAAAAAAATTATGTTTTCACTCACTTTCTCTAACTGATCAAAGATTACAACCCTTTTCATAAAAAAAAAATGGCTGATGTCTCCTATAATCTATCGGAACTTTGTCCGCAAATAAAATTTTTATGCCATCCGATAATAAATGAAGAACCTTTACGCAGCTTAGAAAAGTAGAGCAAAGTTTTAAAAGGATCATTGTTCTTCACCATCCCCCTCTCCTTTACAGTCATCTCTGTTCTCGTAATTACGGCAACGATAACACAACAAAGCAATCTGAAACCGCATTTAAAATATCTCTAACAAAGTACAAAAATGAGATGTATTTTGAGTCAAGAATCAATATGAACAACAAAATCATCGGAAAAAACGGTCGAGTAAGAGAGATAAAAAAATATCCTTCCCCCCCCCCGCGTTTCGGGGCTTATAAAAGAGAAGAAAGAAGGAAAAAAACTGTATGAAAATAAAAAGAAGTGTGAAGAAAAAGAAATATTCTTTCCCTTGTGCTACGTAATAAAGCACTCAGAGGGATAATAATGCAATGGCACTGGATGCAGAATCTCATTACGTTGTCATGGAAACAAGAAGGAAACGCTGCTCGCATCGGTAGAGGCTTGAGCGTAGTAACAGAAGGACGAGAGATGCTCCTGAAATTATTGAATTGTAAAGTGGTATGCCGATTTTCTTATATACATATTTGGCTCGGCTTTTAAGGTATGGGGATCTTATCAGGGATTTTTATTGACAAGACGTGAATATTTTTGAACCTTTTGCTCCCAATTCCTTTTTCTGCAAACAGTTCTTCGAAATCCGATGCAGCTTTCCGCAGTCATTTAGTTTCTTTCGATATCTGAAACGATCATCCTGAATTGGAAAATGCAAAGTAGGATTGAAAAGTAAAATCTAATTATGTTGCCCCACTTCTTTCTATTCGGCAAAGAGAAACTTTTTACCTTAACGCTTTCTTACTCTTTTCGGAGATCAAAAAAATGGCGTGAAATCAAATTACACAGTCGATGTGGGGTGTAAATAGATAATTAGGGAATCATATATAATTCAGAGAAAAGGTTTTTTATTGATATTCATATTCAGTTATTTTGATGCAATATTCCACTCACATTCTTTTTTCAATATCAAAGTGAATATTTAAAGTTCTGCGTTAACCATTGAGAATAAAATGAATAGAAATTTTCCACATATTTTCGAGGCAAAGTACTTTAAATATTATCTATATATAAAATAGCTTTCTTTCCAGTAATTTGCATAGATTAGTTTTTAAGCTAAGATATAAAGATAATATACAGCTTTCATTCTTAATAATTTATATTCCTTGTTAATTAATTCATGTTTCAAAATGATGCCGTATTTTCTAAAATGTCAATTCACTAATATTTTTAAAATATTACGAAAAATATTTAAGCATTCTGGTGAAATTTAAAAAAAAAAAAAAAAAAAAACTTTTATTATATCACTCCTATTAGAAGCTTGCTGTAGCAGGAATTAAACTCTCTTTCTCACCTATCAGTCCTCTCTAAATTAAATAACAAACGGAAAGATTTTTCATTTTTTGTCCTATTTTTAATTAAGTATCGATAAGAAATTATCTATAGCTTCAAAGATTTCGAAGAATTCAATGTCTTGAAGTTTCAGAATATTACCTGTTTAAAACGAACCTAAGAGGTTATTTTATTTTTTAGTAAAATTTTACCGTACTTGTTAACTTGATCAAATATCATTTTATGTTCAAAATATGAGTAAGTTCTAAGTATTTCTACTTTATTCAAATACTTGATTATAGAAAAATTGCGGTGCGCCATGACAGATTATAAACTTAATAACTAAATATTAATAATTTAAGTCCGGTGAAATTAATATTTTTTTTATCTCAAAATCTTTTAATCCTGACATTTATTGTAAAATTTTTACCCTTAAAACGGTAAAATCAAACGGTTACTATTTTGAGCCATATGTCTTTTAATATATTATATGAGTGTATTACTACATAATTTCTAGCTTTTTTCATAGAATTACCACAAATGAAAGACTATTCTTTTAGCTGCTATTCAGTTCCACATTAAGTAACCGTTATATAACATGTCGATGACATTGAGCCAGCTTCAAGTGCAGCTAAAATAATTATTTCCATTCAAACGCAGTCTAGAGTACGATTTTAACCATTGAAGCGTACTTGCTTAACAAGGTCGTAATAAATGGAATCAACTAGAGAGCGTAAAACTCGACTAGCTTTATCACCAGAACCAAGGCCTGCGCAAAAAGGAAATCCTTTGCAGTTCATTTCCTCTGATAAGTGAAGCTAAGGCGACTAATGTATGTACTCATTGGGGTTTTCGAACTTATACTGGTCAGTGGACTATGTACACATTCTTTGTGTTTCAAGATGTCACTTCCTAGAGTAAGAAAATTCATTTTAGTATGATTTTCAAGAAAGGGTAAATATCAGAACTTTTCCAATTCCTAATATCTTTGATTTTGTGTGTCAGAATATTCAAAGAGTAAATTATATTGTCCTTAAGTATCGAATTTCTCTTTATAATCCTATACAATCTCATGGAGTAAGTCGAACAAAGTGAAACGCCCCATTCACTGTTAAATGTTCTTAACAATTCTCAAAACGTCTTACCTTATAATTGTATTATCTTCGATAATTATTAAGGTCATTATTTTTCTAAAAATATTTTTTGCACACTTGGTAATTTATACTACTTTTTTGCAAAATGTGATTATTTTTTAGTTCGACTTAAAGAATACGCTTACTTTAATCATGATTTGCTTTAAAGATTCTTTTAAAAGATAATTGGAGCCATTTGTTCAAAATAACTATTTTAGTGAATGTATTTTTTTTATTTATGAGGTATGTTATTAATTGATTAAACTAATTTTTGGAGGTTTTTTTTCTTCCTAGTTTTATTTCAATTTTAGCATTAGCTAAATTCTTACCGCTTTATTCTTCTCTGTGGTATTTTCTTTACTAGTTGTGAACATTCTCTTTCTTCGTCGTTGCAGTTTCAATAATTTTTATGAGTTCATAGCTATGATATCTTATCTATTTAGTTACCACGCCTTGATATACTTGCTGAAATATCTGAAATACACACTTTGCAGGAAATTGCAACACTTTGTCGGTTGTTTCGCATCTATGAGATAAAAAAAAAGATACAGTTAATGCTTGTAAAAACCAACCCCATTACATTTCATTATATTCATAGATACTAAAAATGTAATTCAACTCAAAAATTTTGTTTTTAAAAATCAATTACTGCTTGTTTATAGTCCTTAGTTAAATTTTTTCATAAACGTAAATATTTTATCATAATTTTGTCAGTATTTATTCCCCAGAAAACTATGAAACTAAAATTAAACTGCAGTTTTTGGGTGTGTACATTAAATTTATTTTTATGCTATTTTATTTGAAAAGGAATGCTGTTATAAGTGTAATGCAGGTCTGGCATTGGAACTCTTAAAATTACAGTTAAAAATATTTATTTTAAAATTATTGTAAGTAATTTTAAGACCTGATGTAACAAAGATATATCTTAGTGAAATTAATTGGAATACTGTATTTCCAAAGGCTAATACCACAAAAATGTATTTTCTCACCTCATTTCTGAGACTCCTTTAAAATAATTTTTTATTTCGTTTGGATTAATTTTCTAATAATGTTTTTAAATGTAGTAATAACTAAAAGTGACAAAGATTTCAATGTGATTCTGAATAATTTTTTATATTCATCATTCTGAAATAGAAAAAACTAAAACTGAAGGGTAGCTCAATACTTTTAGCCAAAACTGAAACGTGATATCACTAACTATGCCAAACGCCAAGAAACTATCAGCGAAACTGTGCTCACAGTAAACGAGATCTTGCTTCCTTTCGATATTTTGTTCCACCTCCTCACATAGTCTGTATCTCGTGAGGACTATGTTGAGAACAAATAGCCTGATAACAAGAGTGCTTTTAACATTTTCGTTGACCGCCTGTGTATCTAGTGTAATCTGTTGTGCTTATCACATCTGACTCAAAAAGCTGACATGTGGTTTCGGAAGTTGCTTAAGTCGAGTAGTTCATTCATGGAAGGAAAGTGTATGGTGCTCTTAAGTGCTGCACAGATTGTGAGTTTGCTTTTTGTGCATTCAATGCACATGAGGTTAGGTTATAAATGGCAAGCATTTAAACCACTGTTGTAATGCTTTGTTCTTTTATTTGTTTTATTGGACTAATAGATTTCGTACTTAGGTAATTCAGAATGAGAACTCGATTATTATTGCCTCTGATCTAAACTGTAGATTCCATGACAGTCACAATCATTTGGTAAGCGTTTCCAATAGCCTTTTCTACGTTAAATCAAGTATGAATTATGTTTGTTTTTTTTTAGATTATTTTCTGTAAACTATAGACATATTTTTATAAAGTAAAACAAAAAAGTATCAAATTCGAGCTTAAAAAAATCCTTCTTATTCTCTGAATTTAAAAAGACATTTTCAAAAATGCTATTCTAAAATGTTGTGAAAGAATTTTGTAAAGTAATCAGCATTAAAACAAACCAGCTGCCGATGCATTTAAAGTTATGTTTAAAAAGATATCTCTATAACTATTAACTGTGGGGGTGAACAAGAGAAAGACAAAATTACTTTTGCACCAATTTCTAGTAGTTAACTAGTAAATTTTTTAATTAAAGATTTTTTAAAATATTTTGCAACTCTCAACATTTTAGACTGCATTTAATGTTCAAGATCCGCTTTTATATATTTTAGATTACATTTAAATGTAAATTATATAAATATTTCATGTCAAATATTTACATTTAAACTAAATAATAGACATGGGTAATTGAGTATACAGCTGCTTAGATTGTTCTATAAGATCCTTTCGATCTCTATTAGTCACTTCTTTCCTTAAGTTTGTTTTAGATTCAGCTGCAGACACCAGCAAATTTAATTACAAACTTTCTTTAGAAGTTGACTACACATTTATAGACAGTCTTAGACAAAACAAAAATTTAGCGGCAGAAGAGTTTGGCTGCCAATGCTTGCACAGTATAATTTGGCGAGTCTGCAGTCGGAACGATTTTCACGCTTAATATAGAAGTCGCCACTACTTCGTTTTTTCCCCCCTCCTTCGTTACACTAACGATAAATCCATTAGTCTATGTATTGTCGTCTTTAGTGCTTTTCTAAGATTTACCGAAAGAAAAAGTAATTTAGAGATCATATTACTTTTCAAAGAAAGAACGTAATACACTTTAAATTATCATCATAGATTTCTTAATCATGCACTTGAAGCGTACGAAAGCACCGATAAAATTTATTAGCTGTTTTAGAATGCATGCAGCTTGATCAAATATTCTATTAAAGCTCTTTTTTTCTAAAGTAAGAAAAAAATATTTGGAAAAAAACAAAGTAGAACATAATTCCCTAAAATAGCAAAAAAATAGATGGATTAATGCGTTTTATATTAACTAGTATAACAGCAATAATTTTATGTTATATTTCTCTTCTTACTATATAGTATCTATGATATGAAAGCCATATATATATATCATTTTGTTAGAATTTTATTTAGATAAATATATATATATATATATATATATATATATAAATTATTCAGAAAGAAAATAAGGAAATTTTTTCTTTCACTACCATTTTGATAATGATTTTCTGTAAATGTATAATTGTGATGTAATTAGTATTAAAATCGGGAAATGGAAAGGAAAATATTTCTTTGAAATGCAATGCAATGTGGTATTAGATTAGTTTATTCCAAGTTTTTTTTTTTTTTTTCTTGCTCAAAATTGTGCATTTAAAAGGCAACTGTAATTTTTCTCTGTAAATTAATTTTATCTAATTGCCTTTAATATGAATTAATTCACTCATCTTAATTTTTAAAATATTGTAATAAGTTTAAATGTGATATAAATCGTAACTTATTTTTATTTAGACGTCGTTTTATGCTTTAAGCGGTATTAAAATCCTTAAACAGGAAAAAATGTGTTTCTGTTTATTGATTTCAAAATGCATCAATTTTAATGAAACAACTCTTCAACCAAAAAATTTACATTTTTTACAACCATATATTTTGTAAGGAAACATTCTAAATTTAGTCCTTATTCCAATGAAATTTATATCACTGCTTAATTTCAAATGAGGATTTAACATACTTACTAAAAAGTTTTTTATGTAATGTTAAGAACATACATTGTAAAATTATCCACCACGAATAGTTTCACTTCTTTTTAGGTGTATTATTTCATAGCTTATGTTTATTGTCTCGTGATTTCTGAGAATTAAAATAGATACAATTTACGCTTTTTATTCAAAATAATAATAATAATGTATCAATTGTATTCAATGGGGGATAGATTTTAGCTTGAAGCTGTTTTGCTTTTATTGATATTTTAGCTGAACAATTATCTTACAACAGCGTGATTTAATTTATCGCGTTATTTGTACTATAAATACATCGATACCACTTCCTCATATCTCTGCATTCGATGTAACTAAATAATGATAATATTCTGCTCTGGGGAAAAAATATTTATGAATATCCAGCGTTGGCCACCCTCTCATAGATTCATGAGGAACTATCTTCCATCAGACGGGCGAACCGTTTCTGAAACAGCATAATAACAGACGACACCCGATTGCGCACCCCATCCCATGAAAGACCAACATAAAAAATAGTGCATATTTTTCTCTTCGTTCCATATATCAGAAAAGAGGGACAGGCGCAGCGGTAACGAAAAAGCACAAAGACCTCTTTGTTCTCTGTCGGAGTTCAAAGTTGGGGAAAAGGCGCCGCTCTATCCTTCGAATTCCCACAACCGATCAGACCCGTACGTACGTCTAGCCAGCCGGAAGTTTTACATTAATTTCAAATTGCTCTAAAATGCGACATCCTCATTAATTGGACATCCTTTGTTTGAAATCCGCTGCTAGATAAATTAGAACTAATATTAAAACTTTTGTCTGATAGGGTTGACTTGGTGATATTTAGATTACGATTTCGCTTAAAATTTCTGTTGTGTTTTGTGTATTAAGATGGGATCTTATTTTCTAAGTAGTAGTTTTCAGAATTAAAACTTCCCACAGAACTTTTCTATTCCTACTATGAAATTGTTGGATTTGAATCTCCCAATTGGTTATTGTTCGCAAAATTAAAAAAAAAATCCTGTTCTTACTGTAGGGTTAAATTTCGTCTGAGTATTCTTTTAAGTCGTAGTTTTTTCAAAATTAAAAATTCTAAGGGTTTCAGTTTTACCATAATATTGGAATTGCACCTGAGTCTTAGAAGTTATTGTTTTCAAAATCAAAAATCTTTAGAAGAAATTTTCTTCAAGTTAATTTGTCATTCGTTATCAGGAAGTAATGCAGCTTAAACGTATGTTCAACATAAAAAGAAGCGATCAAATTTTAATTTCGGCTTACTTGGTTAATATTTCGATATTTCGTTCAGTTGAACGGGAAGTTGAAAATGTTTTTTTTTTTTCATAGGTCGTTTCGTATATCAGATTCGTTACTCCTGTTAGTTATGATCTAATCTCAGAATCAAATTTGGTTTATTTATGCGTGAGAGTGAAAATTTTTTAAGATTTTAATTCATCAAACATATATTGCATGCAAATATATTATGATTTATTCTAATTTTCAAAAGCTAAACAAATAAACAAATTTGTATCTAGTTCTAAAGGAGTTGTACTGAAAATAACTGAAAAAAATATCTGAAACATTTTAATGTTATCTTAATTTAATTTATTCCATCGCAGCTAAGCCCAAATATAAAAAATTAACGTTTTCAAAAGTGTATTACTTTTGACAAAATAAAAAGTTCTATTAATTTTTTTTCCTTCAAAATATATTAATAATTTTCCATATAATAAGTGAACTTTTGAGACGTTAAAAAATTGCTATTTCGCTGACTGTAGACCTGTTTCTTTCAACTAAAATCCAAAAAACACCAACTGTCAACAGTTTTCGAAAACAAGTGAAGAAACTTGAGGAAATCTGATGTCGCTTACTAAGCGCTGATCGTAAAATATTTTAATGCTTCATTCATTACGTGTGAAGAACTCAGACTCTGTCCCACTTTACTGGCCGCAACACTCTTTGTTAGTGACCTGTCAGAAATAAATTTTTTTAGATTGGTCTTAAATTACTTAACGAGTTGTTATGACGAAGAAAATAACTATGTTCAGAATACCATAGGCAGTTGGGATGCGTTAAGAAATGCTGACGACAAAAAAAGAATAATTAAACCTCCAGATATAGGATTGTTTTTGTCCATTTGTACAGTAGATACAGAGGAACTGTTTGAAACGAATAAAAACACGAAGTTCAAGAGAAAGGGGGGGGGGGAAAGGGTTAAAGAAAAGAAAGTCAGGCGAAAAGATGGAAGTGAAAAATAAACAAATAAATAAAAAGTCCTCGGCCAGATAAGCAAGAGCCAGACAGCATCTGTCGCTGTCCTGTAGTAGTTTCATGACGTCATACCTCCGGATATACAGAGAACAATAGGGATGAGAACAATATTGCGCCCGAGATTTTTCCTACCTCCTATCTCATCCAACTGCCTAATTTTCATTTTTGCTTCGAGATAGAATTATTGGAAGGGTTTTTTAAATTATCTATTTTTTGTAAGGAGTGTGGTTACAATGCACTTGCTTAAAAAGAGATACTTTACTAAAAAATTTAATCTCTGAACTTTTATTAGTTCTTGCTCTAAATATCAGAAATGAAATAAAAAATGCTTTACCCCTTTAAATTTTTGAAACTAAATCTATAGATAACTCAGAAGAGTTAATAGTTTTTAATTTTAATTTAAAAAAAATAACAAAATCAATTAAAAGGAATAGGGCTTACATTGTGATTAAATGAACATTCTTAATAAAGGGATTGGTTTGGATCGGTTTTATTAACAATAGGGATGAGAACAATATTGCGCCCGAATAGAATTACTGGAAGTAATTCGAGGGCTAGTGGCGACGGACCTCGCAATTTTGAACCTCACCCAAGTGACGAGGACAACACCCGAGCTTACACCTTCCTTTCCAAACTTCCACACCACTTCAACGGGAGGACTTTGAACCCGTACAGATTAAACATGCATCAGCCCCGGCTACACGGCTGGTCTTTTGTGGTATCAAAGCTCGAACCCTCGACTGGATGAAAATCGCCGGGTGTGAGCCCACTACATTGAATATTAGGCTACCGAGGCCTCTAAATAAAGGGATTTAATTTAATGCCGTGAGGAAATTTAAAAATGTTATAAATTTCTGCAAATTTCGCATAAGGCTTATTTAAATAATGACGAAACGATTCCTAAGCCTTCGTTTTTCTTTAAGTAAAAATAGAATAATAAACATTAAAGAGGAAGGATTGAGGGATTGATTATTTGAAGAAAACATGTAGTGCATTGAACTGCAGGTTTTTTTCCAAACTGGATACTACATACAACCAAAATTTACATAATGCATGCGTCTGAAAAATTACTCCGTCATATGTTAAATTTACTCAAAATTTGTATAACATCTGAAGCCATCTGAATTCGAAATTTTTGATTCAACTGAATATTACTTAAGTAATTTAAACACGGTTTTCCTAATTCAACATGTTTACTTGTGAATACGAGGCTCTCATGCAATCACAATAACGCATCACTCTAATCCATTGAGTTCTGAAGAAGGGTTTTTTTCAAATTAGTCCGCATTCTAAAATCTAAATTTGAATTGAAATACATCTCTAAAAATGATATGAATGTTGCATACATTTCCCATTTTGCTACTTTCCTCTCATGTCTTAGAAGGTAAAATATTCTGTGCCCCTACTCAAATATTTCATTTTCACATACCGAGACAGCATCAAAATCGCTAAAAAAATAATTACCAATTTTGGATGAAATCCTTAAAGGTCTAAGTCATATTTTGTTCTTTTTCGGAAATCAAAGGATCAATAGAAAAGGACCATGAGAATCCATTACTGAGGTGAATTGCTTCTTGTCTTTTACAAAAATCGAGCAGACTCGCGATTCGCAAAGCTTTTACCTTTAATAAACTTGCAAGCATAAATTGCATCTAGACACGCAAGTCAATATTTTAAAAGAACTTTGGCTTTAGCCATTGAATTTCAGAGGCCTTTGCTTCATACATAGAATTTTATAGACCTTAAGAATTATTTCGTAAATACGTTACAATGTATCAGACTCTAAAAACTAATATATTCCTTATATAACTGATTTCGTAATCTTTCATTTCCTATACATTCCCATATTCGATGAAAGGGGGAAAATTGCTCAACTCGATATCGGGACCATACTCTTATTGCATTTATTTCCGTTGCTAATTCAGCAACCATACCTGATAATTTTAAAATATCATTATAAAAATTCAATCTATCGGTTCACTATTTTGACTTAAGTAGATTTATAAATTTTTTTTTAGTCTGCAAGAAGTTTGTGTTTAATTAAATTACGAGAATCTTTAGACTTTAAATTAGCGAAAATAATAAAAAAAAAAAATAGAGTTATCTTCATCTATTTCCCTTAACTACCTTAGCAATAACAACTTGTAAGTTTGGCTCACTACAAGCTAAAACTGCTGGTACTTAAAATCTTTTGTTAGAGAGCTTTCCAAAGTGCAATATGTATATGGTCCTTGGCGAAAGTTCAGAATTAAGAGAAGTCGGAAGTTACACGGAGTCTTTTCAATCAGCGAGTTACCACAACTCCAACAACAGCTCCGTTTTCGCTGTGTTTGGAAAAATACAAATACCCACACAGCTAGAAATAAAAAGATATATTTGAGGAGCATAAATAATTTCCATAAATACATCCCATTTGTTTCCTCATGTAAAGGTTTTTGGGCGTATTTTTCTTGTCATTTCTGGCGGTCGTTTCAAATATCAACTTTATCAAAAGGTATAAAGTTCTCTTTTTCCCCGCGTGAACGGTTTTTGAAAAATTTTTTGCTTAAAATGTTTTACTTGGAGATAAATTTTTTGTTTGTTGAAATTCTAGAAGTTCTTTTTCGATAAAGTTTCTATATGTAATATTAATATATAATTATAATATGTAATAGTAATATACCATAATGTTTAAAACATTTTTTCAAAATTTAATTGCCTTAAGTTGAATTAAAGAAATTTGTGATTCACTACTCCTTATCTAATTTTAATTATTGGCCAGTCGGTAATTTAGTCCCATTTAAAATTTAAAAAAGCAACTAATTTGCAAAATTTGATACTTGCAGAAATAATGTTTCAGTTATCAGTTCTTAGGGGATTATAAGCTCATTATCATAAATAGTCAATGTCGTTCCTTGTTATAGATAAATAAACTGTTGTTGTTTAAAATTATTTTGATATATATAATTTTAAAAGTTTTAAGAATCTGTACTATAAAGAAGAAAAACCTTATTAACTTTTAAGTAAATATCTATTTATTAATGTGTGTGTTAGAGGTTTTGTACTAATTTTCACCCTCTTTGAAAGAAAATTTTCTTTACAATATTTTTCCATATACTTTCATACCTATTGTTGAATAATAAGACTGTGCTAGGCTAAGAAACAACTGAAATTTTTCATCATTCTTATTGATTTTGTGACATTGACTGTTACCCTGTTTTATGTTATTTATTTAATAAAATATAATCATTATTATATTAAACATTTCTTCTCATGATCATCATTATTAAAATATTTGTATAGTGCCTAGAATAATCTACGAGCCACCATTAATATATTGACCACCAAAACGTCATTTCTTCAGATGAAATTTATAATTAGTATAACACCGCCAAATTTCGCCATATTTATTTCGCCAATACATGATGATTCTCGCGGCTCGCTGTTCGGATAATCTCCATCATTTACTCTTCAGAAAGAAGCGCATGTGCATTTATTCGATTTCATCTGTTTGTTCTGGAATTGTTTTAATTGAGCTACTTCTTAGAGAGTTTATTTACAATGTGTATCTTCATTTAATAATAAAATACGAGTAACTTAATTTCTGGCAAGTTATCTTTACTAAAATTTGTCGTAAATATTTTATGTCATTTGTTTGTGAATGTTTACACATAAAGCTATATGCGATTATCAGTTCCGAAGGAGCAAACGAGTAAATTTGTTTCAGCTTTATTAATTGCGTATAAGAAGGATTAAAAAAATGTTTATAAGAATATTTGAGGTAAGTTTTTTTTTCATTTAAAGCTCTACATGCATCTGTAGCTTATTATTTATGCTTCAAACAACAGAATGCTCTTACTAGATACACAATAAATTTTATTAAAGTTATATTTCCACTTCTTAAAGTCTACGGAAAGTGGTTAATGTTATGTCTCTATATTTAAATAGATTAAATATTTACTTTTATAACATTACATTGTTAAAATTTAACAGACAAACAGAATATATGCATTCCTACTAGTAAGCAACCAAAATTTATAAGCAATTTGTTGGAGAAAAGATTTTATTCACTAAAGAAAATTTGAAATTAGAGAATGCATCAAAATTTTGAGTTTTTCTTTTTGATAATAATGTTAATCCTTATTTGTTATGTAAAATTAAGTCCCTACCTTGTTCTTGAGTTGATGTTTACTGAGCATGTATATGCGTGACGGCTTAAGCTTCGCTCACTAATTGGTATCATTTACATAAACATCACACTAAAAGCACTCAGCATTCTAAGTCTTATATTAAAAACTGTCATATTAGTTGAACCACTTATACCTTTAATCAAACAAACGAAAATCTAGAAGCGAACTCAAATGTTATGCAGGCAAATATAAACAATATCTCATGGTTTCAGCCAATGCTTGCATTAGAAGGACGAAGGTTTAAAGTAGGTAGGGTAAACATTGAAATAACGTCTGGCGATAAACTCAACCAAAATGATAAAGATATTTTTGGAATTTGAACACTCTCTTGACTTTGGTATCATTCAGTATGTGTATACCCAATGATTCGATAAGACGTAGCTGCAGTGTATTTGTTTAGCTATTCCTAAGGTCGATTTCATATCTCTGAATTCCATTCTCTTATAAAACAAATCCAGATTTTGAAATTCAGATGTTGATAAAAATTTTTAGATATAATACGTCAGATTTGAAAATAGTTTTAACAGATATAAGTTTTCACAATTCAAATTCTTATATTGTATCTGACTATTTCTGTAATAATATTTTAAATTAGTTTTTTTCTCCATCAATGAGCTAAAATGAAATTCTAAATTCAAAATAAATAATACTATTTTTAAGTTTTTTTTTATCTTAAAAGAAAAGTTTTACTTTTGTTAAAAATTCTTCTCATTAGCTTCAAAAACTGTAAAGATTTAGTTTCTTAAATTTATTGAAAAGAACTTAACTCTTCATAAAAACTATTCAGCTTTCACTGAGACTGTCTCTTTTTCTTCTTACTAAATTGGGCTGTAAGAATTTTTTATACGAGTGGGCTTGCAGGGAAAATATCTTAACTGTGACGAAACCATTAAGACGTTTTCACTTGCCAGAGTAATTAAGCTGAGCTCGGAAGAGTGCTATGAAATTTCATTTCCGGTACGCCAAAAGTTATATAAAAAAATGTTTTGAGTTCTTTCAGATAGGAGCCGCGCGAATTATAACGCTAAAGAAAAAAAGAAACTAGCTCCGACCGGATGTGAAACAGGCAAACTTTTGTTTTCTCTCCGATTTTTTTTCTATCACGTTAGATGAATTCTCATTACATTACTTTCCTCAGTACAGACATTTAATGTCACTTATAGATAATATTATATAATTTCCGCCATCTCCTCTATCATAATTGCATTCAGGTTCATCAAGTTTTCAGTTTCAGAAAATCTTTTAGCTTTGTATTTTTAGTTGAATTCTTGGATATTGTTGTGTGGTGATTTTATTTTGTAGAATTTTAAAAGATATTTTTTTTAACTTTTAAAATCAGTGTAGTAAATTGAGGCTCACACACACTAAATTGTAATAGATAGTTTGATATTAATGCCGTTTACAGCTTTATTTCTTTGGGAAATTTCATAAATCTCAATGGCATTTAGAGCAACTTTAATGCCTCATATCAAATATCACAATCCTTGGTTTCGACATGAAAGTCAAAATTTCAACAAAAATATAATTTTCCGTTAATGTAATATTTTCAAATATAAGAAAAAAAATGTAATGAATATTTTATCTTCGAGTAATTTGCAACAATTAATTAATTACTCTCACTTAAGTTTATTTCATTCTGGGTTTTTTGTAAAAATAAAATATTCTAAAAATTAAACATTTGGCTAACATAACACCTTCCTTTCATTCTTAAGCCACAGCTATAAAAAGATCTGGAAATTTTTGTTCTTGATATTTGTTACTTAATTCAAATTAAACTGCATACAGTACACGAAAACTATCGTTCCAATTATTTTCTTAAGAATCATTTGAATCACAGAAATACTTTTTCAAAGTTTAAAGAAATTTTAATCAAAACTGATTAGTTATAAACCAGTGATTGAATTAATGTACTATTCTGATAACTATATTAAAGATGTTTGATAAACGCTTTTAAAAATATTTATATGTCCTATTTGAGGTTGGTATTTTTAGACTTTGTGTTTTTCCAAGCTAGTGAAAATATAGATTTATTAGATAGGATACAGTTTGGAACGTTTCGTCTACTCTTACATATAAAAATAATTTTCAGGTAAATTTTATGTAATAAATTCGAATTCCAGTTCTTCGCAAGTTTTGGAGTGAATATAGGAAAAATTAATGTTATTTCACTGAATATTTTTTTTGTATCGGAAGATGATATCCTTAATACCAAAATTGTTACAAAGTAAAGAGGATTTTGTGTGAAATCTAAATTTATATCAATCATTTTTCAAAATTTAAGATTGAAGAAATTTTTAAAAGTTTCAAAGAAAGAAAGAAATTAATTGGTGTCAAATAGAAAAAAAAATGTCATTCTGTAAATCTATAAAATATATCTAGAATAGAAAACTCTTTATTCTCGAGTATGGGATCATGGCAAATTATTTCTGAAATATTCTTAGCCTTTTTTTTCAATGTAATCATCACTTACAAAACCCACTAAATCTTTCACCAATTGTTGCAAGGCAAATAAGAAGTAGTTTCCTCGTACTTTATCTGATATTCATAGGAACAACTTGAATACCAGACTTCATTGTGTGAGTTCCTCCTCATATTTTTTCATTCGCATTCTCTTTCCAAGAGTCCCATTGAACAGTCATTACTTGATCCACAGAGCGGAAATTACGTGTTCAAATTAACTCACTCGCGGACTAAGAAGCACTGTGTAAAATACGGCCTTCAACACAATTAAAATGACGCTATCTAACGTTGGATGATAATTTGGATTCATTCATTATTGGCGTCTCGAGAAGAATAAGATGACATTCTAGCACTGAGTTGAAAATTCCATCTTAATATTGTACAGTTAATTTGATGAGTTGAAAAATGCCCTTGTATTCGTTGTTAAGCAAGAACAAATTCGTTCTCAAAATAAAAATCGTTTAGGCTCGTAATCAACACATAAGATAATTGCGTGTGTGATGGTAATGAGTGAAATATTCTACATTCTAAACAGAACTTTCTTATATGTATTATTCGTTAATGACTGGGACTGTAGTATTATCATAGCTTCAAATAAATGTTTTTAATCGTTAGTTAAAGTTTTTAGTTTGCATTTTATTGTTTGTCATTACATTAAGTATCCATTGTATTTAGAGGATTTTAGGTGATTAATTGATCGGCCATCTTTAATTTTCTGTAACCCATGCTATTTTCACCATTACTACTTTTGAAATATTCTGTGATTACGGCGAATAAATCAGTTCTGTATGAAATACTATGAAAAACTTCCCATCGTTAGAATTATAATTTATATTTGGGGATATTGAAATTTTTACAGATTAATGTAATTCATTTAAATCATAAAAAGCGGAATATTTTTAAACGAGTATAAAGATTAATATGTTGTAAAACTTAATTTTCATACACTTAGAAGAAACATAAGGTTACTCTTGAAAAAAAACTATTCATCTGAAGTAGAATTTTTGCGAATGAAAATGTATCATATTTAACCTTATTTTCGTTAAAGCGTAATTTTTCATAAATAATTATTTTTCTTTATAAACGTGCCTTACTTAAAAACTAATTGACTTATAGTTTGATTCTAGTTTATTTAAAAAAATATAAAAAATTATTGAAATTTACGAAATATAATTAAATTCTTATTAATTACACTGTATTTTTTTATTACAAAATTCTATCAAATCTGATTAATATTTTTGAAAACCTAAAATTTTTTTCCAAAGTTGGATATTATCTCTTTTCCGGACATATAATAATATGCAAGATTAATCCCTTAGCAATACAAATCTTAAAAAAAATCTCGAAACACAAATTAATAAATTAATCTCTATTGCCCACATTCAGGACTCTCTTCTCTCTCTCTCACATTTCATTCTAAATATTCTCAAGACTCCTGTAGATAACTCAGCCACTTTTTCAAATTTTACAACTATGATTGTAATAAATTTGAATATTCTAATTGAAACCTTTCATTTTTCTCCTTCCGGATTTTGTTACCCATTATTTGTAGTACGAACCTCAATATACTTTTTCTCCCTTTAGCGTTAATGCAACGAAATCCCAAGGTAAACTGCAGCGAGGCAGATGAATTTTTTTAATCAGCATAAAGCATCCCGTGTCCATACATTTAGATTAAAAGAGAACAACAATTCAAAGAACAAGGAAGGTAAGTGTTGTAATTAGAACAGCCGACAGACAGCGTGCTTGCGAACATTCATTTCCTGCTTGCATTGCGGGGAAAACTTAAGTTCGGTCCTTCTCACTTGTTGGCTGATACGAAATTGACGTCATGAAGCAGCAATACCCGGATGATGATGCTGAAAAGGGAGGGATGCCCACACAGTAGGTCGTTCTTGGGATCTATCACCAGATGTCATTTTTTGTTACTTTCCAGCTCTCCGCGAAGAGTTCTTAGAAAATGACAGCACTTTCTAACAGCATGGTTCCTCCGCGGTATCATTATCGTTTTATTAGATTAGTTTTTCAATCATGAAGTCACCCGACCAGTTCTCTTACTCTGCCTTTCTCTGTTTGTTTCTTCAAATTCACTTTCAGAAAAATTGCGAGGAAAATTCCTAACACTTAATAAAACTGTCAGACGCGTTTTATTACAGGCGCTCGGCTAGCAGAAAGGGACCAATTAGCATTAGGAAGTTTTCGAAAGATATGTATTTTGGTTAAAAATACTTAACAGTTTTAAAAATTAAATACTCCAATCGCGAATTTCAAATTTATATCTTTTTTAAGAAAATATATTAGAATTTCGTTTAATTAATTTTCAGTTCCCAAAAATTTGCCATACCTTGCACTTCTTTTTTGCCATTTGCTACATTCATTTTCTAAGAAATATGACAGAAACACACTTAATATTTCATAAATTTGTCAGTTTTGTTATACGATATTTTTTGTCGAGGAAAAAGGAGCTCACATTTCATGACTAAATCTAATTTTAGTATCTTTGATTTTTTTAAAATTAATCAAATTAAACATAAATTGATAACTAGAAGAATATTAAAAAAAAATCAAAATAACATTTAATTTATTACTAGCAAAATCAGCAGACTCTGAAAGTCTTAAAAACTAATAATAGGACTCTTTTCTTATTTTCTTCTAATACTGTAAAGTTCTTATGCTTTACTTTTTTCAGAGGCTCAATTAAACATTTTCATATGCTTGAAAAAGGGAATGATGCAAAATTTCTAACAGTAATTTGCTTGATAAAATATATTAGAAAACAAATCTGCAGAAAATTTTTTTAAAAAAATATTTCACATATTTTCTTGACAGTGAAATAATTCAGGTCATTAAAAACTGAGAAAATAGTTAAACGACGTGAACACTAACATAAACATTAACTTTGAAACTCTTCACTTCAAAATTTTTAAATAAAGGCTTATTACAGGATTAAAGTAAATTGCTCAAAAATCTTCAATCTTCGTTTACGAACAATAATTTGAATACGTTTTGAATAAGCTTAAATAAGTTTGGTAAAAGTTTCAATGAAGGTCGATTGTATTTTCAAAACTAAGTTCCTTCGTTGAATTATTTCTAATTCAAGGAACGTTTCTCTTACCATTACATATGCTTAAGAATTTTATTATTTATTATTTTTCATGACTAAGGTATTTCATTTTGTCTATGTGAACTTATCGCATAAATCAATGTAGGAGAATATGTTTCTTTTAAATTATTTCCTCTCTCTTATTTCATGTAACGGGTTTATTAAGCGATTGAAATATTAGCATCATCCCTGAATATAATGTAACCCTGTTAAGAAACTGATTCAAAATTTTGAAATACGCAATTGTTGCATTACTTGCCTTAAAGTATTGCTTAAAAATCATTCACGTATTGTCAAGAATACAAAACATCACAAATCAAAATATATATAATTTTACCTTCTAAAATATTATACTTAAAGCAGTAACGTATTTTTCTTAGAACATGAATTACACATGTCTGAATTCTTTTAGATGTGTTACTTTTTATTTAATTTTTTAAAAAATTTATTGAACGAGATTTTATTTCGATGTTTTCTAAAATAACAAACTGACTTTATAATAAAAATGAAAATTATTGTTTCATTTAGATTCAAAAATTAAGACTATCTTGTGCTACAGATAAAAAAAAAATGTTGGATTCACAATTTTGGGTTCAAATTGCTATAAAAGTATATTTTTAATTCAATGGAATTTGTCTTTTTCGAATTATAATAGAAGAGTTTTTTGCAAGTTGGTCATTTTTTAAAATTTTATAATTCTTTTAAAATCAGTTATTACAATTTTGATTTATAAACACGAACTTTTGTATATAAATGTGTTTTCAGAGGTTTTTATTACAGCATTTCGAGGTAAGATATCGTTCTTTTAGGCAAAGATACAAATTATTGTATCCTATGCTTCTAGAGAAATCTGCGGTCGTTTTCCTCATCTCTTCCAAGAACGTTTCCACGTTTCCTTATCATTCGACTGTCCAGACTGTGAATGAGAACTGGACGGAGAACTGATAAGGGCTTGTGGCAACAGAATACATCTAAAAAGGGATCCATCTGCCAAAGTGATGATTGACACTCCACCATCTACTCGCAGAAGACCATCCTGAATTCATGGCATGCCTTTCCAACTACATGAATTGACTTCTGTGCTGAGAGAAATGGTTACTATGTACATCTGTCTCAGAGTTGTGTAAGACATTTATTAAAAGTTAAAAAATGAAATGAATGTCAGAGAAATATAATTAGACCGGTCTTCTTCGATGGACCCAATCTTTCCCAATTAACGACTCGAATTTTTAAAAGATTTCGTAATTTAATAAGCAACTCGATATTATTATTATTTCTGACGTTTTGAATACGAATGACCAAGGACGCCCTGCTTACTGATTTGTTTATCAACAGCGAGAAAAAACCGCATCCTTGGTTTTAAAATAAGCTCTACATTCAATTTATGCTTTTTAATTATCCTTTATAAATCCTTATATTATTTAAAAGGAATGTCTTCTAACCAATATTTGTTACTATCCATTTAACAGCATTCAATAATATTAATGTTCATCAGATAATTCTTCCACATTCTAGTCTTTTCTATCAACAAATAAATTAATTTTTGAGTGATATTTTAACATTTCATGAAGAATATTTCTTCCTTTGATCAATATATACACATATATTGAAAAGACAACCATAATTTTTAATTATTATTTGAGCAATTAAAATATCAGTAGTAAAAAAAAATTAACAGAAGGAAAAAATATTGCGCAAAAAGCGAGAAACTACTAACAAGATTTTGTTACAAGGAAAATTTATGAGCCTCTTATCAATTGTGGTAAGTAACATCTGAAAGAGACATTAACCTGAAACAAAACTGAGTGCTCATTCAACCTTAATATATCAAATGCATTTTAGCTGACTCATCTTATCATTAATTAAGACAAAGGATGAATACACATTTTTTATAAAAATTTGTATCTGTTCTAAAGAGTTTTCATTTTTAATTACATAAGTAGAAAATTAAACGTCCTTGAGACATCTTATATCGTGATAAACACAAAATGTTGTACTAGAATACAAATTAAAAACTTATTTTCAATCATGAAGTGGCAGTTTTCAACATGTGCACTAGAACAGTTAGAGCAATCTTATATATGAGTTACTAATCATACAGAAGTTCTAACTGTTGACATTTTTGGAATGTAAACATTTATAAGAATACTGAATTTGTGTGCAAAAAGTTTCACCAAACAGAGCTTTATTTAAATTTTACTTGTCTCAATATAAAAAAGTTTACATAAGAATATCTATTTTCGAAATGAAATTCAGAGTTAATTAAATATCTACAAAAGAGCATGCACAAAAATTTGAAATTAAATTCCATTTTGCTTAATAAAAAAGCCTCAGTTTGTTCAAAGTTGAACAGAAATTCTGAAAAAAAAAAATGAAAATAATTTCTGCGGTAGTAGCGTTTCATTCAGGAAATAACAATTTATGCTTATGAACTATAAAAAATATTTTAACATTCTGTAATTAATTTTAACCCATAAAAATGGATACTAGGCACACTAGCTAAATGTTAAAATGAGCTTAGTACAAATCACCCCACAAAAGCTCTCTAGAACGAATACTGGAGTTTAAATAAGTTAGAGTAATTTCACGTTAATGGATCTTTAAGTTGTACAAGAGTTTTTGGTTTGCGAAACTGTTGAACAGTACTATTTTCTTTGCTGATATCTTATAAACTTCATTTAATACTTTTTTGTGATTTTTATGTAAAATCTTAAGCAGATTTCATTCAAAATAAAACTAGTGATGATGATAGTCTATTCTTATGTAATAAAAAAGACTTTACTTTGATTTTAAAGAAATGTAATACATACTAAAATACGAGGGTTATTGAATAAGTCCGTAGGAATTCCAAGAGATTGTGCTCATAGCATCAAAAATAGCTGGTTTTTAGTAACATCATGACTAACTAGACAGCTGTCTAAGTCTAACTTACTCTTATTCGTGATTATGACGCCTTTCGTACCTCAAAAATTCTGCGTTATAACTTTTCCGGTCGATGAGAGCATCGGCCCCCCCCCCCTTTTTTTTTGGAAAAAATTCACCGAAAGCAACCCAACGTTCCAATTTTTGCTTGATTTTTCGGAGCATAATGATGAATCCAGATCTCATTGACAGTGACAACTCGACGCAAAAAGACGTCGATAACTCGACGCGGCAGCAATCAAATTTTGATTTCGCAGCAAATGACTACCAAATCAAACTAACTTATGAATCAGTGTCAATTTTTTTTTTTTTGGTTCCGTTCAACAGATGACAGCACTCAGTGGTAACAACAATTTACCCTATTGATACCATCTGTCTTCAAATACAAGTACTTTTTGAATCACCCTTGTATTTTCTTGAACGTTATCCAAACGCAATATTTCACTCATGAGGTTTCTTCAGAAAATTGTAAAAATTATTATTTTTATTTGTTCACTCATTTCCCCCATATTATGAATAAAACTACATTTAAGAAATCATACAGATATGCATGCACAATGAGACTTCGTATGAGTTGACTTTTGCGAACTTTTTCATTATATGAAAAAAAATATATGTTATTTCTACCCTGAAGCATCGCAAAATAGGAATGATAATTTAATTAATCAAAAATTTGCTGATTTTTTCTTGACATTATAGAATCAAATGAAATTATTATTAAAAACAAAGCATCTGAAGGAAATTTTGAACGTTAAATCGGTATCAAAATTTTGTGTCAAGTAAATCCCTTACTTATATGATGATTACTAATGTTGTCAATAAAAATTAATGCTATCATCAATTGCTGATCAAATAAGAGTCTTATAAATACTCACATACAATATATTTCTTCTTAGTAATATATTTACTTGTGTAGAAAGAAACAATTCATTATATCCTAAATTTTTCATTGAATGTATCATAGTCCATCAAGAAATTATGAAACTATTTTTTTTTTTGAAAATTACGAAATAAAGAAAGGCTCCTAGCTTGATTTAAGCAAATTTAGTATGAAATTACAACATATTTATTATAATTAGATTTCAATAATTTTGAATAATGTATTAAATTATTATATTAGAGTGAGTGAGTGAGTGAGTGAATGTAGGGTTTAATGGCGCAAGAGCCAAAGTATTATTATATTAGAAATAAATGAAAAATCACTGTTTACAAATTATAAGACCACTTTCCTAAAAAGAAAAAAAATGGATGAAAATTAATATGATATCGATCTCTTCCGTTTTTCCCAACAACCTCAAACACTCTGTTTATCATTGAAAAGACCAGGTGATTAAGTTCAATTTCAGAAATATTGGGCCATTATTTTGCAATGGCTACCTCCAGCTCATGAACTTATGAAAACTATTTATTATTAGCATAAATTTTACGACATGATGTACCCAAAGGGTTTCAGTGGGGTTCAAGTTTGGACTTCGACTTAGCTGTGGCAAAACATAAGCTCTCTTTTCCTATTTTTAAACAATTCCTGGATGGATTTAAATGTACGGCAAGAAGCATTGTAATGTTGAAATATCCAGTTAGCCTCACCTAATCAAAGTTTAAATGGTACCAGATTATCATACAGCATATTTTGATATTATGCAGTGTTCACGCGTACCATTTTTTTGCGCTAAATTGCATAATCTAATAATCTATCATGAGTGAAGGCTTCCCAAACAATTTTACTGATTCACCTCCCAGTCGTCGACTGAAACATTTTCTAATTTCTTCTTCAAGTCATACTAAAAGTGTTTGCAGCTAACGGAACCGTCAAATTTAAATTTATTTTCATCAGAAAATGTAATCCCCTACCCCCGCATCTCTCCATACCCTAATAGCATTTAGCCCATTTCCATCTTTCTTTTTTATCAAGTTTCAATAACACACACTTAGGTGTTTTCTTCATTTTCCTAAATTTTGTATTTGACATAAGATTCTTCCAAACTGTGACGTGGGAAGTTTATTTACTGAATTGTTCCAAAGTCTTACAAGTCGTAGGACCTTTTTTAGTTGATAGGCAAAATATTTTTCGATCATCCCATGCTTTCAAAATCTTTTTTTTTCCTGCTAGGTTTTTATATACTGTTTGGATCATCTTATGGCGTTGCAAATGGCAATTTCAGAACGCTTCATTAACCTAGTTATTTCTCTTTAAGATTTACCAGTATCCTTATAAAATAAAATCTTTCACACTTCACCTACAGATAGCTCTTTGGCCCTTGATATCTTTAAATACATAGTGGATAACACAATCAAAACCTGCACCTTTGCTTCTCAGGTAATGTGGTCAGAAAATAATAACATAAGCATTTTATAAGGAATTTTATGTGACGTGTAATATGCTATTTTTCTCAGGTAGTCATATAATTTCTTAACGCACATCTTATTCATTTTTTAGAAAAGGAGATCTTAGTAAAATTTAGATCAATTCTTAAAGTAGCAATTAGTACAGTAAGAGTTTTCCGTTTCATTTTAAATACACACGCTTAAAATTTTATATTATGATTTTTTCTTCAGAAATGCACACATTTGTTAATGGTCTTATAATTTCTTTACCCACTGTTATTTTTAAAGTGCTCAGTACATATTCTCTTAAGACTTTTAGCATTTAGTTTAGTGTATATATATATATATATATATATATATATATATATAAGCACTTTATACCTCGAAGTTAATTTTTAAAATGAAAAAAACTCATTCTTTTACGGCAAGGTGCAGGGCGAAAACGAGAAAAGTGGTCTATGGAACGGAGGTTATATAGTAATAAACATGAATTATGATACAATAATCTAAAATAAAGTTAAAGTTGTATTAAGGATCGTGAGACGATTGATTGAGACAATTTTGGTCGGGTATTAAATCTAAAGTATGTTAAAAAGGGAAAATTAGTTAAAAAGAAGGTAATAAGATAGTTTCATCATAAATACAAGTATATATATCATATGAGATTGTCTTTCATATTTTTAAATTAATGTAAATTACATCCCCAAGTTCGACAGCTCTCCATCATTTCATAACAGACAGGGGAAATATGATATTCGAAGTTTCATAACTAAATGAAATGTGATACCTGAGCTTTTTTTTTGACTTATTAAGTTACCGTTTCATTATTTTGAATGATTGTGGTATTTTTTTATTTAGATTACAATGTCAAGTGACGTAAAACGTTTACATTCAGGGCATATTTTATGTTGAAATTAGAAGTAGTAAGAGCTAAGGTTTATATATTAAGATTATTGTTGTTGAAACGGCTTGTTAAATGTTAGGTAGTGTTTTCCTTGAAAGACATTTATGCTCGTTTTTGCTTTGTCACATCTAAGTATTTTAGCTAATTTAGCCAATAGTCCTTAATTTAGGTTGGATAATTTGATATCGCCCAAATAGTCGTAATTGTCAAATATCACTAGGAGAACTTATACTAAATTCCATTTTGTCTCATACAATTAATGGGATTTTTAAAACTTTTATTGCATTTTCTCCCTTATATAATCTGCTCAGTTAAAGAAAGAAGCGCACAAATACTTACATGTCGTTTTATTTCAACAGAGAAACAAACGGGTTGCTACAAACGAAATGTTAAACTTAATTACAAATACAAGATAAATTTTAGAAGACATCGGCTTACTTCTCGAAAGGCTTAATGCCTATATATTTTACTAGTTATCGATTTGAAAGTTTTAATCGTAGTTCCGGAGCTTCGGATTTTCGAGTAATTTTATAGAGACTTTTTATACTTTCCTAAAATTTGAAAAAATTATTAGTATAAGTTTATGAGGTGAATTGAATTTGTGTATTAAATATTGAATTCTCAATTTATATCTGGTAGCACATATAACTGCCGAGTGACATTTTAAGAATTGTTACGTATCATCTCTTGATGAAATTTTGCTGCTGAAGATAAGCATGAAATAACTCATTGTGTCATTCGCTGTTAAAATATCAAGCAGAATAATTACTATTCTAGGTTCTGAATGACATACACTTAAATAAATATGCATTTTTATCGTTAAGCAATACTTAATGTAAATAAAGTATAAAATAAAAACTCCGAGGCAATTTCTTTTTTTTTTCATAGAATGTCAGTTAAGGTGTCAAAATACACACGATAAGCGAAAACTGTAAAATGTATAGATTCATCTATAACGCAAAGAAACGGATTTTTTTTTATTTTAAGTTTAAGGTAAACAGAGAAAAATGGAAAAATTCAAACTTTTGAAAGGTAGGGAAATTTGAGTATTTGAATTGGCCCCCCCCCCCTTTTTTTTTTTTTCTGCATTTCCTTTTTTATTGTTTGTTTTCGTTAAAAATGCATTGTCTTTTCTTTTTCTTTCTCATATATATATATATATATATATATTGTTTTCTCTTATCACGAAATAGTCTAAAACCAAGAATTCAGCTCTCATTGCCAGCAACTGCCCCGCTCCCTTTCTCACACAACACACATTGAGTTTTAACTCTTTTTAGTTACTTAGACCTGAATTGAAGAAAATTTGCATTTCTGTAAGATTCCCTTGAGTGCTATTGAGAAACAAAAATGCAACGTAACTATTTATTTTGCTTAGTCACATATTCACATTACATTGCACATTTTGCAAGTCACATTGCACACTCTGCAATCAGGACGCTGTATAATATCTTTCCTCATTCCCTGACAACTAGTGCGCCATGTGCGGAGCGGGGGGTTGGCCTCTCGAAATATGTCCCTATGCCCCTGACATCTAAAATGGCAAGTGGTACACATACTAAAGTTTTCTCATTATGAAATGTAAAGACAGAATTAATTTTTCATCGCTCAAGTGTACTTCTTTAATTTTGCAGATGATTGGCTACTATTTTGAGTATATCATAGAAGCGCTCTTCTTAAACGTAGATTCGAACCACTGAGTTTTTTGCATTGCATATTCTGGCATTCCTCCCATTTTCTGACATTTTATTACTAAAGTCTCAGTTTCTGCCCCTTACATTTTATTTAATTGGTTTGGACAGTACAAGAATTCTTTACAGATACTTATTTCCATTAGATTTAGAGGATTTTCTATTTAATTATAGTTCCGATTGAATTACGTAGGTTGTAACCAACGTCAAAAGAATAAGAAACAAAGGGAGTGAGTGTACAATATCCGGATGATGTTAGCGGAAGTATGCAATTTGGAAAGTCGCCGGTTCGAATCCGGATATGAACAGGAAGTTGAGCGCTGACCAGTTTCGCTAATTCTTTCCTTCTCATTGAACGATTACTGAAAACAAAAACAATTATATTGTTTGTTCATCTAAGATAAAAGGGGAGAATTAAATAAAAGGAAAGTCTAAGTGAAAAAGTAAAAATTATTTCACTTTTTTGTATACAAAAACGAAATGATGTTCCTCTTTTATAATAGTATTCAATTTCCACTAAATATCTGCAACTCAAGTTACACAGATTTAATACTTTTTTCATTAAAATTTTTCTCCCGTTTGTTCTATAATCTTATAAAACGGCAGTATTAATGCACTTAATGTTTCATTTATTTGTACATTTAAAACTCAGTTGCATTCAATAAAAACAAAATTACACCGTGCTTCATCCTAACTACATGGATAGATTTCTGAAGACAGAAGGGGAAAAATATTTACAGTTCGTATTACATATACATATATGGTCACACACATATATATATATGGGGAGCGTGAGGCCGTATATGTATATAATATATAGTATTATTAATAAATTTTTTGGTTTTTTTAGTTATATTATTTTTGATATTTTGAATTTCTTTGTGTTAACGATATTTTTTTTACCTCTGTTTAAATGCATGTTTGGTTTTATATACTTTGCTTTAAGAACATATTTTATAGATTGGGTTAATTTGGCCAATAACTCTGGAATAATCCAGCCTAACAATCTAAAGCCTGCGACAACATTAAATATATTATACTCCATTCTTTTACTTTTCTTCAATAGCTAGTTTTTTTCAATTTACCTATCTCTTCATTATAATTTTTTGTTGTTGTCGAATTTTTATTCAATTTTAAAAGGTTTTATCTGTATATTTATTTATATAGATTGGTGTATATCATTTTACAAAATGGTATAGTAATGATTTCTTGCGTTTTGTTTAATTTTTTAGTTACTGAGACTATTTCCAAACTTGTTTTTGATTAAAGTATTATTGTTCAATTACACACACACACATATGTGTGTGTGTGTAAGTGTGTGTGTGTGTGTGTGTGTGTGTGTGTGTGAGAGTGTGTGTGTGTGTGTGTGTAAAGAAGCGGTAATATCCGAATGAAAGAGTCGAGGAATTTTATTCCTCGTGTTATCCTTTCGTAATGAATGATACGGCTTATCACATGAGTTCTTTAAAATCAGGTTTGTACTTTTACGTTTGTACATGTTCTTTTTGGGTTTGTATTTCTGCCAGAAAAAAGATTTTTTCAGTAGCGTAGATCCGAGTGTTTAACAGTATGCTGCTAACTGTGGGCTCACTATCGTTAAGCTCAGCGAGTTCATGACTGATTTCATAATGCCTTATCTATTTACGACGGGGAAGCGAAATTCGTTTCTTATCGAATGAAAGATAGCTACTATATATGGAACTATTAACTTTGGTACTCTGAGGTAAAAGAAAACAATATTATGTAAGTGAACACAGTAGCTATTTTGCCAATGTATACACTTCAGTATTTTTTTAAATAAAACATTATGTATTATTCTATGTAACTAAACTATCTTTTTTTGTTGCATGATCTAAATATTTATTCGGTTGAGAAAGTTAAGTTTTGTTCATTACCTTTTGATATTACACTTTAATAATTTCAACGCATCAATGGCGTACTGAGATTTATTTTATGATGCGGGGGTTATATTCTTAAAAATATACGTTTAGATGAACGCGTAGACGTACGTTAAACATTAAAAATGTATAGACCATTTTTTCCAATCTATGGGAGGTTTTTGACTCCTTCCGTGTGAACGATTTTGCAGAACATAGTTTGTACCGTAAAAGATATATAACTGTTTTTATGAAACAGTTAAGTGTTTAAGAAGATAAAATTCAATTCGGTAATTTTAAAAATCATTTTCTGGTGCTATAGTTCAATTTTAGTAATAAAAGTGATCTTACTCATTAAAAAAAATGTTTGTTAAGTATAATCTTGAATCAGATATCTTTGAAATTACAGAAATTTCTATTACATAATGTAATAATCTGCTTATCTGAAAACTTGTTTCCTTTCCTTCATTTCTTTTTTCATGCTGCGGTTGAATCATAAAACTTTGTGGATTCATCTAATCTTATAAGTTTAAAAATCTTATAAGATTGAAGACCCATCTCTCTCTGGTATGAGTAGAAAAATGAACGAGTGGAGTGTATTTATATTCCTATGTATTCTTCTACGTGGCGCCATCTATTGAATAAAACACCATTTAAGTAAAATAAGTCATATGTTATAACCTAAAAATATACTTCTGTATTATACATTCTGCATTCATTTAATGAATGCCATCACAAAAATTCAGAAAAAGGAATATGAAAATATGTTTTAGCTTTGTACTTAAATAAGTTATAATTGTATCCAAAACGCCTTAAAAAATTTTTTTCACAAAATGATATAAAATATTTGAAAAGATATTAACACACAATTTTGGCAATATAAAACCACACCTTAAATTACTTTAACACTTTCTTGTGTAAAATGAATTACCTAAAGTAAAAATAAATAAATAAAAAATAAACCCCAACAGTTCTTCAAAAAGATTCGTGATTAATGAAAAATAATAAAGTAAAAGGAGAAATAAAATAAATAAATGAAAATGTTTTATAGCCATATCTTTTATCATAGCACTTAAGCATTCGTGTATGTCACGTTACAGTTGCTATAACTGCACTCATTGAAACTTAATGAAGAGAGTAGGTACACAGTTTAAATCTGAAATTTGTAATCCTCGATGCGCATCACGGCAAGTAATTTGATTTGAGTATAAAATTTTTGAATCACAGTTTTAAAGTATAAACTTGAAAGAACATGATAATACTAAAATATGCAAAACAGAAGAAACGAATGCAGATTTGACGTTGAAAATAGGAAAAAACTTATAGAGGGAAAAAAAAGTTAGAATTTAATATCTAGCAAAAACTTCGAAATTTGAAATCTTTAAAATACATAACTTTGGTTTATTCTACTTAACATAAAACAAAAGTCTTATATTTGATGCACTTGTATTTCGATAGAAATCGAAAATAAAAGGGGTGAAAAAAGAATGGAAAAGCAAAAAATTATATACAAATTTATATAGGTTTAAAAACTATTTTATTTATTTTTATCGCTCTTCTTTTTACTATGCAGTAAAATAAATACAAAGGGCGTTCCATTAAAACTGAGAGTAAAATCATAAAAAATTAAGAAATATATTTACTGCAAAAAATGAATCATTATTTTTCAAAATACCTTCCCTCCGATTATATGCAACGTTCCCATCGTTCAACCCACTTTTCCAAACAAGTAGAGAAGCTTTTTTCTAGAAGCTGCTTCAAAGAACCCTACCCTACTGAATACCGACTGAATCTGCATTAAATTTTCTACTATGGAGCTTCTTCAGCATCAGAAACAGCCAGATATCGCACGATGTGAGATCTGGACTGTAAAGGGGATGTAGCATGATTTTAATATTACATTTTCTAATATATTACTGAACAGACGCACCGACACACATGCAGGTGAGCATTATCGTGATATAATATCCAATTCCCCAACAGTTCATGAAGCTTCCTCTATATATGTTGTCCCAAAAGTTTCAAAACTGAAAAATAATATTCACCATTCAAAGTAGTTTCTGAAGGCACAGGATGCTGATAGATGAGCCTTTATGGTTAAAGGAAATAATCATCATAACCTTTCTAGCAGATATTTTTTTTTTTTTATTTCTTTCGAAGGCGGATAATCAGAGTGTTTCCATACACTTGTGAACTTAGTAAGGAGATTAAAATGATACACACAAGTTTCCTCACCTGTAATTACAATCATTAGGAAATTCATATCATTTTGAAGAATATGTTTCCACTCACAATTTTGGTGAATTCTTGTTTGCATTTGTTCTTTAGTAAGGTAATAAGGGACCCATCTGGGACAAACAAGGCGAATCTGTAAATTGTTGCGTAGAATACGAAATATCAAAGTTTTCGAAATGTTAGTTAATGCCGCTCTCTCCTCACAAGATATTCGTCGATTTTATTGTAAGATTGTCCACACAGTGTTAACATTTCGATCATTCACAACACTTTATGATCCGCCAGGTTTAGGAGTTTGCTCTGCAGGCAAACATCCTTTTTGAAATCACCATGCCATCTAAAAATTGTAGACTCATCAAAACATTTGTCTTTGTAATCTTTCATTAACATAACTGTTTCTGGAGCTGTTTTACCCAAATTATAGCAAAATCTTATGACACAACGCATTTCGTTTTTTAACTCTGAATTACTCTACTCCATTTCTGTTGGGCAAATAAAAGCGCTTCTTTAAACAAGCACGAAACTAGGAAAATAAAATCGTCTGCTTCGTTTAGAATATTTATGAATGTTCAGTTAACATTTTGAAAATATCGCCTGCACTTTTATTTTTTAATTTCGTGGTGTTGCCACTAAGTAAAAAAAAAGCTCTCTGTTTTTATGAAGTGCCCTTTGTATTAATAACAATAATATATGAGGAGGAGGAACACAAAGAAAGAATTTGAAACATTAAGCTATGAGATAAATTTGTGTTATAAATCTAATTTTGACACAGAAAAACAATAAAACTACATGATATTTTACAGAATCCATGTTGTAAAATCAAAAAAAGAAAAACTAACTTATGTCTTTCTCAAGCCTTACGGTCAAACTCATTAAATATAGTATTTTTTTCCCCCTAAATGAAGTCCAATTTTAGCGGATGTTTATGTTTCATATGTCCTTTTGTAATACTGTGTATTGCTTTCTCTGTGACGGTCGAAAATAAAGAAAATTACAAAAATTCAAAAGTAAATTCTGATTTTCAAATAACAATAAATATTATGAGTGGTAATGTCTTATGCCTTTTAGATCGTATTAAAGATGCGCATAGTAATTGATTTTGTCTGTGGTAATGTGATCTTTCAAGTTCAGAGTATTAAAAGTTGGAACTCTTTAACTGAGGCAGAGTCTTGGTGTATAAAATTCCAATATTTTTTTCTAAAGTTTCCATATTGTTTACCGTTCTAAGCAAAGACATTTTATGCATACGGAAATTAACTTTAATTATAAAAGGTAATTCTAAATATTATAGAGTTGGAATAGTTACGAGTCAAGGTATTCTCTAATGTTTATCTGAAATGTAAGAAATTGTAAATATATTATTATTCATTTTCTTTATCTTTCATTTGATGTTTAAATATATTATTTTTCTCCTTTGAAGGAAATACATTTCTACCAGTTTGATATTCAGTCATTACTCAGACATTAAAAATCAGCGGCTTAAGAAGTTTCTTCGTAGTTTTATTTCTCCAAGTAAAAAACTACATATTCAAAATATAATATATTTTGCGGTTGTTCATTATAAATATTTTATTGAATATGATTCTGTAGGTTAAATAACAAATATTTAATAATTTTAAATGCTTAGAAAAACAGAATTTTATCAACTTTCGCTTTCAGTTCACACAAATACATATTTTTTGTCACATAATAATTATCTTAGGCAACGTAAAACTGGTTCATAAGCTTTACAATTTATTGTTAGAATACGATTAAAGAAGTAACCAAGATAAAATATTTTCCGATTCTTTAGTTATGTACAGCGCCATCTAGTACCTTGTTTCTTAAATAATCGTTAAGAACATCTAATATGCCACGATATTGCATGACTTTCAATACAGCTTTTAACAGCCATAATTGAAAATAAATTTCACTGGTTATTGAACTATACCCCAAAACTATGTCATTCATTGTCTTTTTTTTTTTTTTTTTTTTTTTTTTTTTTTTTTTTTTTTTTTTTTGAAGCAAGAAATAGGAGAGAGTCCAAATCGATAGTGGACCTACAGCTATCCAGATCGAGGCGGAAATTTCACTGGGAATCCCCTTATTGGAATGATCACTATGCAAAATGCCAATACAAATACATAATTAACATTTAATTAATGTTAAATAATTAAGATTATATGGAAAAAAAACGTAATACTAAAGAAAAAACTTACATCTAAGAGACAAAAATATAGAAAAGCTTATTAATCCCCTAATTTTGATGTTATAAAAAAACTTTTTTGACTTTTCTGCCAATTAAAAAAAAAAAAAAGCTGAAACTGTTTGTGATTTGTGATAGCTTTGAATTTTGAAAATGTTTTTGTAACTTCATCAAAATTTATGTTTTCAGCTACTGCATTTTCAATAAAAAGGATTGCTAAGCCATTAAGTCTTACTTGGCTCAATGTTGATCGAAGATAGCTTTTAAACATCTTCAACTTTGAAAGGCTTCTTTTTCATAAGAAGCAACTGAAGCACACACTGTCAAAAAGTCTTTAGTACCAAATTTAAGTTAAGGACTGATTCTTGGAAAAAAAAAACCATTTCTACAATAAACTTAAACATTTTCAAAGCAAACAATTTTTTAGCTTTGTCCTTTTCAATTTCTGCTATTTAAAGATGTCGTCTTAACTGTTTAATTTCTAGTAAGATTTCATTCTCTTTCATCTCCTCAAAAGTTTCCATGAGGCTGGAAATCAATTTCGGAAGTCCTTCCTAACCAAAAACTGGAGGCGTTCCACAGGGGCGAGTCCAAAAACGAAGGCGCCATTTAATTTCAGCCACCCCCTCCTCCTATAATACAACGACTCGTTTTCTAAACCAGTGTCCTTAAAATTAAAAACTTACTTCCATGATGTCAGATAAAATTAAATAAAATTTCTTCACGTAAATAGAAAAAGACTTAACTTGTGTATTTAGAGAATCGGCGATAAATTTAATTCACCAGAAAAATTCCGAAAATAAGTAGGTGTTCTTAATTATGATATGTGGCTGTTAAATAACTAGACTGACGCTTTAAAATATTTTATTTTGATGTCAGGCATATTTACTTTCTATCATCTTCAATTTACATATCTCCTCTATCCTTACAAGCTCCACGAGAATCTTCAATTGTTCGAAACAGTGCTGGAAGTCTTCTTTTGTTAGCTCATTCAGGACGTATTCCACTTTCTTTTCACTGCTTCAACGAATTCAAATCTTATTCATTTTAATGCAGATTTCATTTTAGGAAACAGAAAGAAGTCGCATGACGCAAGACCCGTCGAATAAGGCGGATGTTCTAATACTGGGATGCTGTACTTTGCTAGAAACCTCTTATCTTGTCCTTCCACAATTCGGGTAGATTCTTCCGAACAGCAAGAACGTGAAAGTAGTAGTGTTGATTAATAGCTTGACCTTCAGTAATCCAGTGAAAGTAAACAATGCCATGAATATCGAAAAAGAAAAAAAAAACAATCATCATTGCCTTGAATTTTGATTTGCTGATTCGAGACTTTTTGGCTCCCGATAAAGATGGGCTCTTCCAGTTGAGCTTCGAGTCAAGATCATAAGTAAGAAAACACGATTCATCACATTTTATAACCCTTTCCAATAAGTTTGGGTCATTTTAAATGGCATTCAAAATGCCAGTACAAATACTTTTGTGAACTTTTTGTTCAAACGTGAGAATTTTAAGCACCAGTTTGGCACACACATTTTGCATGCTAAAATTGTGACGCAAAATTTACCGCCCGGAATCTTTGTCAATTCCTACAGTCGCAGCAAATCGCAAGAATATTTAACCGATGGTCAGATTGAACCAGATTACCTATTTTTTCGGTATTATCAACCGTTTTTGACGTGAAAGGGTGACCAGGTCGTGAATCACCTTCAATGTCTTCTCGGCCATCTTGAAATCGTTCAAACCACTCAGTAACACGTGCACGCGATAAACATTCAATGCCATACACTTTTTTCAATAAATTATGTTTCAGTATCGTATTTTCTAAGTCTTACATGAGAAATTTCACAATTCGTTGCTCTATTGTTACACTTATCATTTCTTTTTTTTGACGAAACAAAAACAAACAAAAAAAAACTATTATGAACGAAAGCTAAAATTCTCCTTTCGATTATTCCAGTATTCCCTCATTAGTCAATACTTAAGAAAATATGGCTTTGGTTTGAAAATACTTGATCGTTAACTATCACAAAATATCGAAGTTAATCCAGTGACAGTTATAAATATAATTCGTAGCTAACTATTAGTTTTTACTACCTCTTAGAATAACTTTAATAAAATTGAAGGTGAATTGAAATTCATGAATCGAAATTTGAGCTTAGAAAATATCATCGAGGCTATGAAGTAAGATAATTTTTTTCTTCGTTTTCAAAGTTTAAGAAACAATTTTTTCAAGGAGAATTTGCTTGGTTCATGTTGACCGAAGAAATAAGGAGACATTGAAGCAGTTGTTAAAGAAATTTGTTCATAAATAATCAATCATTCATTCTGATTGCTGGTGAGCTTATAATGAGCTAAATGAATATTTTAAAAATCATTACAAAGTCAACCATTTTAATGGCTTTATAAATCAAGTAGATGGAACTCATACTAACACCAGTGAAGGAAATTAAGGAAACATATTTATAAAATATTACTTTTCTTACTTTTTTACTTGCAAGTTGGTCAATAAGGCCATCTAAGTTTATTTTTTCAGTCCAATTAATTTTTCTCTATTGCAATTAAACCTAAATTACACAGTCTCTTTTGGCACGTAGATGATCTTAAGTAAAGTTTAATAATTTTTAGCTTAGAGAAATTTATTCCCCTTGTTGCAACTATGACTGGTAGGGTTAAAAATATTCTTAAGACTGCAGAAAAATAGAGAAATCATGAAATCAAATTATTCTCTTCAATAAATTAAAAAATTTTCAAAGGAGGAGTAATATCATCATTAATGAATTTGTACATAATAAATTCATCGTAAAAGGCTATTAACATTAAATTAACATCCCATTAACTTCCCTTGAAAGTGAATCGTGGTTAGAAACTTGTAAATAAATATCACAAAATATACAAGATTTCTTATGTCATCTTCGGACACATTTCTGAATTCAATTAGAGTAAGTTCCTAACATGTTAAATATTTTACATCCCTTTAAAGAGATTAACCTTTCTTGAATAGAATTCAAAGTAGTAGCCCATATTGTTGAGTAAAATTCAACTTTAAATTATAATTTTGAATCTTCGGCCTATTCATCAATGCATTCATAATCGGAAAGTCGAATCTTCTTTCTGTGCCGTTCAATGGGAAAATCAATGCTAATATGAAGATCGGCCGCTATGTCTACGGCGTCATTAAAATAATTATTAAAGGCTTCATCAGATCTAGATGAATTTAGGAAATTGATGATTTTGTAAATTAGTTCGAAGGATTTATTAATTGTTGACTTAGGGGACTGTAGCAATTTACTCGCGACATTAACATTTGAAAGGCTATCATCCCATATCAAAGTCTAACCTATAAACTTAAAAGTGAGTACGCTGCCCATTAAGGAATTTGCTATAACTTTAGTTTTTAAACCTCTGAAGTCATCTTCTACAAGCATATTTAAACTTTTTTATTATCTCTTTTAATTGCAATTTTAATGGTCTTATTGCTCGCATGCTACTCTCCTACATAGTCTCTCTTATAAGTCGTAAATTTAGTTTATTTACATTAGATTTTAAAATGTTCCATGCATAAGAAATGAAGGGAAAAAAAACGAATACAATTCTTGGACAATATTGATGGAGCCAATAATCTCAAATATTGTCTTGTCCGCTTCATTCACCACCAAATTTAATGAATGGGATACAGAAGGTATATATGCATAGTTATTAGATTAACACTTTTAATCCTACACACACACACACACACACACACACACACACACACACATATATATATATTATATATATATATATATTGTAGACCATTTTTTTCTTTCTGTCTTAAATTGGAACCATTATCATATCCCGTGGTCACATAAGTTTTGTATTATATAGAAATCATACTAACTAACAATTTGTTGGTAAAATAGGTAAGCAATCCAGATGCATTCAAAATATAATAAAACACTAGGACCAACTTTTTAATTTCAATAGGAAATGTATTCATATCAACAATTCTGACTACAAATGATATTTGTTCTACGTAACTTAAAGAATCTTAAGTATAGTTTAAAATAACTGAGAAACAAACCTTGAATTTTGGCTTTTACTTAACCAGTTGAGTAATAATTTCGTTGTGGAAAGATTATCTAATGTAATCAGACATGCGACAATTTTATAAAACTTCTTTGTATATAATTAATATGGGTTTAAATAAATGGGTTGAGGGCTTCAACCCACTTCTACCTTCTCTTCTTCTTGTGGGTTCTATGGCTTTTAAGAAATTCTAATTTTTGATGCGATTAGTTTTATTATTTATCAAACAATATTTATATATTATTTTAAAGATGAAATTATTTCAAAACATTTAAATAGGGCTCGTTAGAAAGGAGTTCTATAATGCTATGATAAGTTCTTCAAGTGTTTTTAGAAATAATCACGCGTACATCAAATATTTCTTGTATACAAAAACATTTCAGAAATGTATTTCTAACCTAATTATGCAAATTATAAACGGTATTAAGTATTTAAAATATACACTTTTCATCACAATTACAATTAATAAGAATTGTTATTAATTTAATGTGGTGTAAAAACTATATCTCTCGTTACCCGATTTTTTTTAAAACGGCAAATCCTAAAGTAAGTTTGTGCTCTCTTTTAATACTTTTAATTTTATAACTGCTCAAACTAAAACTACTTATGTTAGTTTAAAAGTGAATTTTCAAATAATATAAACACTCTCTAGAAAAGGATTGTTATATTAATGAGAAGTTTTTTCTGGTGTTTTCAGAAGTAATCACACAATAGAGATTTTTTGCACATAAATACATTCCATTATGTGTTACTTCGCTAACTGTACAAACTATAAGAAATGAAGTATTCAAAAATACGTATTTTTCATCTCATTAACAATTATTATGGAATACCATTATTAAATTTAATAATATGTTATACAAAAATTATAATTCAAGCAAACATTGATTTGACATATGACACTTAAATAATAAAGTAAAGCTAAAACATGCGTAATTTTAATAATAATTTACTGATACACTTTATGACAGAAAAAAATTATATATATATATATATATATATATATATATATATATATATATAACTATATACATAATTTGAACTAAAAAGTTAAATTTAAAGTCGAATTCTTATCTTTAGAGAATTACCAATCATAATACATTATCAACTTAAATACAAAATATTTTCCGTTGTTTTTTTATCAACATATATAATCGTAGTTATCCAAATCTTATCAGAATTTAACAGTAGTTTCGTATACTAGCAATGTTCTTCTTATCTCTAAGTATAGTAAATATACCATTATAAAAGACAGAATTAAATATTCTACATTGTATCTTCTTTTCAGCTACACTAGTATCCCAAGAGAAATATTTCGAATAGAATGAAAACATGCAGAGATGTGACGGATTAAGATCTTTATACTGAGAAAGAAAGAGAGAGAGAAGGATCAATAAGAAATTAGATACGACGAACACAAAACGACACACTCCTTACGAGTGGAAAGGTTTCTTGAAGTTAGAAATCGAATTTCCATTTTTGGTTTTAGTCTCCTGAGATTCATCATATAAAAGTAACCTAACGATGCAATTTTGAAATCTTTTGACGTTATTCAATATTTAAATATAATGAGTATAAAAAATTTTACTCTCGAGATATTTTATTCTCAAGTCCCTAAATAAATGAAAAATAACTAGAGTGAAAAAAAATGGCACATAGTCAGCATTCTCTCTCAATTTCTTTAAGTTTCTCTTAGGGACTTGAATATAAAATATCTCGAGAGTAAAAAAGTTTTTTTTTAAAGAATTTAACAAAAATTATTTTTCTATCAATCTTTCAACAATACATCTAAAGTTACACATCTAAATCTTATTTGCCTGCTCTTAACATGATTATTTTAACAAAATAAACAGTATTTTTTTTTAAATTTCTACGCACAGTAATTAAAAATAGGATTAAATGTTCCACATTACATCATCTTTTCAGCTGCATTAATATCCCAAGAGAAATATTACGAATTTAAGGAAAGCTAGTAAAGAAATGACGGATTAAGATTTCTATAATGAAAGATCAGTAAAAAAGAAATTAGATCCTATGAAGACAAAAGTGACTTTTTTTCAGTTGTAGGAACTTCTAAAGTTGGAATTAAAATTCCATTCTGGTTTTATCCGCAAGAGGTTCATCGTAAAAATAATCTGATGATCAGTGATGGGTTACTGTTATTTGTAATCAAATGCATTGCTCTCAATATTTTTAATGCAGTTCTAAATAATATGGGATCGATAAATATGAATTAATTTCGTAATCATTATTCTGAAATACATATGTAAATATTCTTTTATAAATTTTGTGATATAGTGCATTTTTCTTTTATCGTTAGTATGACATAACAAAAAATTTTCTAAAATCATCATATACATTTTTATTATGGATATTTTTATGAACTGAGTATATGTTTTTGACTAAATTGACTGTGTGAGAGAAAAAAAACCACAATAACTGCCATATTTAATGTTCATTAATGATGTTAATTAAACATTTTTAGAAAATTGTCTTCTTTTTCACTAATTGTACATTTTCACGAATTTAGTGACTTTGTATTGAAAAATACAAAATATTGGAATTGAAATACACACACTTAAACTTTATAACAAATATATATGGCAATTTTACATATAAACTACTGTAAACTCAGAGAACAGTTATAAAACTAAGTCATTGATATTCATAAGATTTTGAAGTATAAAAGAATGGCTTCTTTTCATTACTTAAAAGTGAAATTCAAGCTTCCTGTTTTACTAAAACATAAATTTTAAAAAAACGCATTTTGGATTAGACTTTTTAAAATTTAATACTCAAAATAAAAACAAAAATATCACTCATTAGTTTGAATTTTTAATAATATTTAATCATTTTATTATGAAATATAACTTTTGCATATTTTTATCAACAAATTTTTGTAGTCGCATTCTCTATAAGATATTACAAATAAATTAGGAACACTATGAAAAAGTCTCTTTTTTGTTTCTTTGCACATTCGACTCACTTCAATAGCAATTACTTTTAAGAAAAAAGCGAGAAATTTACATCATAGAATAAATAAGGCAATCTTACAAAGTACAATATATAAATAATTCAATTCAACCAATTACTTGTATTAATAGAGGCTAAACAGCTGGAAAGTCGAGTAATAAAAACAGGAAAGAACGTCTTTAAAAATAAATTTGGTGTTGAAAAAGATTACGGTTGTTTAATAAGCAGTATGGATCCATACACAGTGTTTATGAATAATAGCATCATTACCTAATGTATGTGACAATATAATGATTTGAATACCACATGAAAACAAAGGTAATTGTTATAGATTTAAATGAAAAGTAAAACTGGTTAGATAAAAATAAATTATTTCATGTCTACATAACATTGCTTCAAAAGCTGTCTATCAGTGAAAAAGAATGTGTGTGTGTGTGTGCA
>BMAW01122016.1:44181-56984 GCA_019974015.1 Nephila pilipes | reverse complement strand
AAATTTCTTTCTGAAAATGTAATTTCTATAATAATATTTATATTAATCACAGTATTCTTATGATAGATTGGGAAGAATACGTAAAAAAATTGAAAGGAGAGAGAATGCGAAATGCTTTTCCTTATCGATATCAAGAGGGGGGAGGGGAGTTCACTTCTAAGCCAAGACGAACGCTATAAAAGACGCTGTGAGAAGTTGATTAACTTAGATCTTAAAAATCTGTACAATTTGAATTATTTGAAAATTTTTAATAATGGTAACATATAAATTAAAGACGATTCTTAGGCTTTAATATATTTAATTTTTTTTACCAATTCTTTGATTCAAATCATTCAAAGGTTCGAGAGGCATTTTATTTACAAAGATTTTTTCGAACATAATGTAATAGACGATTACTACAGAAAATAGTTCTATTCTTTTTCTCTAAAATGTTCCTGGTAAGAGATACTTCGTCCCACATTCACTTTTAATTTCAGTTATTGGAATCATAGCGTTATTACTGTGAGAGATTTTCCAAACCACTGAAAGCGTTCAATTACAAAAAGAGATACATATTTATTACTGAATGAAATGTAATCATTCATTAAACTCATCATTTTCAGACCCGTCTAAGTAACATTACAACTCCATAGTATTTACAAGAAACAACAATCTTTCTTTAAAAATTGATGAAGCAAATATTGATGTGACTTTTATAGAAATTTAAATACGTTCACAATTATGATTTACTTTTACAGCGTTAGTTAAATTAAATGGGTTTAAAAAAATCTATCTTTTTACGGATTAATAACTCTTATTAAAATTTAGATTCTACTCTCGGTTCTACTTTGCGAAGTACTTCAATTAACCTCTTTTTAACTCCTCATTGAAATCCTCTTTACTCTCATAGCATTTATCGAAATCCAACCTATTTCTAATGTTAACTCCTATTGCCTTCTTCGTGCTATATAGGATTATCTCAAAAAGACCAGTGGTCCTTATTTAAAATTTGAGATAACTTTATATTATAACACTTATTCCAGACTGTAGTGAGTAGTACATCATGCCATTAATGAAATTTTTAAAAAATGCATTAAAACAATAGGCGCGTATATTATATTGTCTCTCAGTGTGAAGTATTGAAGGGTATATCTTACAGAAAGTTTTAAGAAGTTGATTCATGAGATAAGGCTTAGGTTCTGTTTTGGTCTCAAAAAGAAATTTCAAATGGGGATTACTATCATATCTTATCAATGAAAACTGATAAACGAAAACCAAAATAACAGTTCTTGAAATAGGTATTAGCAAAATTGAAGGACCATTGCTAATTTTAAGAGGAGAAACACAGACCTAAAAACATCAAGCGGTTTGGCTTAACACTGAAAGATAAAATAAAAAGTAATAAATTTTTACCATTTTCATCACCATTCCTTATTTCTAGATAATCGGTGGCCGAGCAGTTTTGACCCCGAGGAGGGGAGGGAGTGTTCAAGTCCGAGATTTCGAGAGTCCAGTGATATTCCATTTGCACTTTCAAGTACCATATGCACTCTTGGCTGTTGCCGTAGTTATTTGGGTAGTTTGGACTCCTGACATTAGCGTGGAAAGATGATATAGTTCCGCCACAAATACCTGAAAATTATCACAATGTATCTTACATTATACTAATGATTCCTAAGGATATTTAAGTTTGCATGAAGAGAAATTACCTATGCATGAATCTAACAAAAACATATAACACATTAATGGGTGAACGACAGCATGCACTTTAGACCAATGAAATGCAATAAGCGAGAAAGCAAACCTTTTTTACTGAATCTAATGACGTTAAATATCTCTCTGTATTTTCTCTCCTAAACCTCAAAAGATTGTTTACAATCAATTTTATAAAATTAATGTTTTAATACTACATTCCTTTTGAATTGGAAACACTGCGTTACAAAACCGAAGACATTTTTTAATTAAGTTATGTAATGTAATGATGGAGGTTAATGGCACAGAAATCGGATATGGCTATTCTGCGCCAAGCTGGGTATAATTTGATCTGGACGTTTAAGAACAGTTGGAAGAAAGATGAAAATTAGTTGACTCGAAGAATGTTCAAAAATCGAGAATGAGTGTTAGGGCTTTATACCGTAGCTTCTAGACGACCTCCTGTCAAGGACGACATCTGTTTGAAACCCTGTTTTTGTTTCCCGGCTTCCCAGTCAAAAAAACGTAATAAGGAGTTTATTTCTCCAAAGCAGGCAATAAATAAGCCTTATCTATGGTCAGCAGAATGGTGAATTCATTGAACACGTGGCCCTGCTACACAGGTGTGGAAGGGATGATCCACCTTTGTGAGGAGGAATTATGAATTATGCGTCAGAATTGCAAGTGGACTTAGGACCCATCCGCTTGGCGTTCGACATGTGACACCAGCATGGCTGTTAGTGAACCTGGACATTGCCCGAAATGAACGAATGTTGTTGGGGACAGAGACGGAGGTTACCTGTGCAAGTCAGTGGCCGGGCAATTAGAAATAGAAATGAATCGAAGGGGGCTTTGGAAAGCTTTACCCTGAAGATTTAAAAGGGACGGAGTGAAAAAAAAAAAGAGGAGAGCGAGAGAAGATACTGTGACCAGCGAGAAGTAGGCGATCCCTCTAGGAGGGAGCGAGAGAGGCGAAAATAGGTCTTTACTCTCGCTATACATGCTATTTTGGTGGACTCTTACTATTCTAATTCTGTTATTGACTGGAATCTTATTGTGCTATTTTTGTTTGGGATACTTTTGTTATTGGTATTTAAAATAATTCGAGATAAAAACCAACGTTTTTTAAAACAACGTTTTTAAATGGTGGCAAAGTTTGTTAAAAAAATTATTGAAATATTAGTTAAAAGTTTTTAAAAAATCTCATATCCCTCTCGTCTCTTTAAGATCACTCTCTCTGCGTAATTTAATATATGTTCCAAAGATGGCGCCATGTTACTACACAAACTAAGCTATTAAAATTTTTGAAATATTAGTACATACTTGTCGCAAATGTCTAAATATTGCATTGTTAGGCGAATAAGAACGATTCTCAAAGTTTCAGAGCTCTAGCTTGAAAAGAAGTTGGTTTAATTAATGATCGTAAATTTGATGACACACACAGACTAGGTGAAATACAGAAAAACGTTGTAAAATATCTATTTGCTAAAAGTAATAAGGCGAAAACGCTTTGTAACATGCGAAGAAAATAGAAAATATATTTTTTTTTTTACTTCAGTTGTGTGATCCTTCATGCTACCGAGACATTTTACTAAACCTGGGTCACTACGTTACAGTATCTTCGGGCCTTATCGTCCGTGTTTTCCAAAGACAGTAAACCCCATGGGAAAGAAAAAAATCACTAAGGTGCCTCGGGATAACGATGCCCATTCTTATCGAATGAAGGTAAACCCCGGAGGGTTAGCTCTTTAATGAAGTTTAATTTAGAATGAAGCAACTATATATAAATATCTTTAAAATGTTTTATCTCAATAAATACATTTGAAGATAAACAAAGCTTGCCATATTAATCACTATTTCTACATTTTCTTTGAACATTTATTTTCAAATAAACTTATTGTTTTATTGTTATTTAATGAATACTTATTTTGCTAACTATTTTATTTTGGAAATAAATTTCGCAAAACGCGAATAAATGTATATGCGTGTAACATTTTATGTCAAGTTTATATAAATGTATATAACATATTAAATATTTTTCTATACTTTTCGAGTACTTAGTTAACATCTTACGAAATATGGTACCTTTGTAAATGACATTTAAAATTTAAAACACATTATTTACTTTGAGATCCAAGGGTTCCTATTTTGGAAAAGGCAATTTAAATAGTTATCCTGTGAAGGCACACGTTATATTAGTTTAAACAGAGCAGAAATTCAGAACGCTGTAACTCGTCGATCAAGAGGTTAGTTTTTTCAATTTTTCTTCATCAAAATTAATTCAAAAACTTTGGATGCCATTTTAGAATAAGATACAATAATTATTATTTTAAGAGTCGATATATATATATAAAAAACTTAAGATTACATTTTGTTCAAAAAATTTATGTTTGAAATTACTGGTACCAAAACTGGTACCGTGTGTTCCGAAACAGCGCCATTACGATATTTAAGAAAATGGAAGGTTTCAAAGTGGGAACATGCAATATTCGACAAATCAGAACATTTTCCCGAGCATGTGTAAACGCCAAACCAGATGGAATACCGTAATGCAGGAAACAAGGGTAAATATCCCGTAAATGTGTATGTACACTGACAGCATTCGACGACATCGTGCAACATTCAGCTCAACATATATGCGTCAAGTGACTGCTCGTGGTGCGCTCACGGCGATCCATCTCTCTTCGGTTTCTCCACGATTATATAGGAATACGTAGTTTGGATGAGGATGACGTCGTTTCAACAAGCTGATCGGTTCGCAAGTTTGTGGGCGACTTATGTGTATAAAATATGACATTTATTAGCGTCTTGAAAAGAGAAATTGCTTTTATGAATTTCATCAAAATTAATTTGTTTTTTCATTTTATATATGTTTCAAATTTGCAAATGTAGGGCAATTTTATGAGCATGCAGTCCTGAGATATCCATTTGGGCTCCAAACAATTAACTTCATTAAAGATTTTGAAAAGTATTTTTTCTTATCTTTCTCTCTTAATGGTAGTGTTTTATCATAAATGTACTTAAATTATTTAAAAGTATGTGGCAGTTTTTGTAAGGGTCAAAAGAGGTTAAGGACAAATATAATGTAAAAACATCACAGAGATCGTTGCAAATAATTTTTTTCAGGATGTTTGGAAAAACTTCTATTTCATTAAATTCCTACCATTAATTCACACTCTCTCCATATGTTGTTCAAATTTTCAATAGTTAATAAAATAATTGTATTCATCCACTCAAGTTCAAATACATTTTTCTAAACTTGTAGTGGATGACACTTGATGTTAATATAATTTTTTCAAATATTAATTAAATTTAAATGGTGCAGATGCAGTATAGCCCAACCACTTGGCGTGATATCAGAAATTGCCAAAACTTGGCGATTTTTTTTTTGGCTGAACGTTAAGTTCGCGAAGCGGACCAAAGTAGCCCCATTTGGCAAAATACGGCCAAATAATTCCTGTCACCAAGGGTGGTTGGCCTAAATTGCATTCCCTCCAATTAATTTACCTGATGGGAGAAAAAAAGTTTTGCCACTTAATATTGTGATTGTGTCATATGTATATTACTATTTATATTAATTGTAATTATTTAATAAAATATAACTAAAATAAAAAAATTCTTTGTTTTTTTTGTTCTTAAGTAGGAATTGACTCTAAGATTTTTTTTTATATTACTTGTTTTTGTTTAAAAATGGTTATAGTTCAGCACATAAAGGTAATGTAATATTATTGTTACAAATATATTAATTTTAATTCAACCATCCACAAACAAAATGAGCATTTAGTTCTTACTGATAAAATTTAATTGTAAATCTAACAATTTATTATTATTATTTAATATTTCCTCTTTCTATATCGTAGGAAAGACATGTGAACAGTTTCCTTAACTTCAGACGTATCCATAAGATTTAATGGAAACTTCTTTGGATTCTAAGGAAAATTTATTGGATTCTTTTAGAGGATCATATAAAATATATTTAAAAGTATAAAAATATTTATATATATATTTTTTCAAATGATTAATTTTAAAAACATATACCATTTTATTTTTTAATTAAAGCCATTTAAAAAGTTTTTTCTAATCATATTTCACTTTAAAACAGCTTTATGTTATTTGTAATGCAACAAAAGTTTCAGAGCTATATAAAAGTAAAACAGAATAAACGAGATATTTTTACGTTTTTAAATGTCGCTTAATAAATGAGTCAAACATTAAGGTGGAATTCAGGTTTAACTCCCCTTATCCTGATCTATAGGAAGAGAAAACCATCTAAAGAGTACCCCTCCTTCATCTAGAAATCGGTGATCCCGAGGCGCAGCAACGGAAACCCCAACGGAAGATGTAGTGAGGTGCAGGTATGAAGCCTCGACGGAAGCAGTGAAGTGGTTCCCCTAGTCACCAGCGTTAAAGGAAATGCACAAAAAGATGGACTGGAAAATTGAGGACACAACGACAAAGAAAACAACGGGATGTGGCTATCCATTCAAAATGGTATTTGAATTTGTCGTAATAGCTGGGTGAAAGAGATTAATATCCATCTATTGTTAATATCTATGTGCTAAACTACCAGTCAACAATTTAACTTTTGCTTAAAGATGTGTCGTTAATCACAAGGTACATAGTCTCCACAACTTTTGAGGATTGGAGGATAGAAGTGTAAAAGTAAAACTTTCCAGGGATAAGTTTACTTATCCCTATTATTAAACTTCATAAGAAGAAATATTCCTATTCAATGGGATGACTACTGTTTATGTTTTAAAGTTCATTGCTTTTGTATAATAAACCCATGTATCATAATCGCAGAAACTTTAGAACACCTGGTATAACAAGACTTTTAAAGTTATCTAATCAAGGATCGTATTAATTTGAATTTAAATAACTTTTGAACTGCTTGAGGATATTCCAGACATAGGAAAAAGGAAATTAAAAATATTCGGTAGTAGGAGGATTAAAAGTTTCCGAAATTTTTGGTAGTGGCATTCGAATAATTTAACAACCTACTATCCGTCTTAATGGCGGTTTTAAATAATTAGGACTCTTTAGAGCAAGCATGAATTGATTGTATGCACTCTTTTAAGAACCGGTTCTCCGAACTTATTAGGTGTCCTGATTTAAATTTCATCAATACGCGTACAACAATCTGAAAGCGGATGATTTATTTGGTGTTCAGAATGAAATATATTATTATTTCTTTGTTGAAAAGCTGTAATATCAAATTAATCGTAGAAAAAAGACTGACATAAAATTCGAGTGAATTTGCTTTCCATTTTTGAGAGAATGTGCTTTCCATTTGCCTTCCATCATCTATGGTATGACATGGGACGTTTTTTACTAAACTTTAGCTCACCGACTAGGACATGCAATTTTTTTAAAGGCTATCACCATATGAAATAGCCACGAAACAGAATACCCACACTGTGATTTAGATTACGTGCATAATATCTTACAACTTTCCACGCCCATAGATCTTATAGAAGATATCGAGTTCTCTTCGATGAAGTGAACCCATACTGGAGACATCAAATTGTTCTTCAATATGTATCGTATATTTCCGTATATGAATCGATTTGTGTGTAAGCGGAGATTACGTTTTCTTTAAGACATCCATCTGAAAATGAAATCCCAATTATTGTGAAAAAAATTTCTTCTAACGTTATTTGAAATTTCCCGAATTTCATGAATGAATCTTCAAATATATTTAAAAAGAACGAATTAATTGAACTTCTCATATTGTTAGAATGGTTGAAAAAAATCCAGTAAAAAGATTTTTGTTCCTAAACCTTTTACTCGTCGGAAAAGAAGACCACAACTACGATGGCTTTATTCTGTCGAATTTTAGGTAATTAGGGAGAACTGGCAGGGACTAAGGCAAAAGGTAGATTATCGTGGAGGATTCTTAAATAAAAGGCTTTGAACCCCCTGAACTGTTGAGTCAAATATGATAAGGAATGCTGGGGTATTGGATTCTGATACGGACTTAAAAGTATTCAATTGATTTTTTTTCTTCTAATTTTTACATACACGTGCCCTCTAAATCTCCCAAATTTTATGTTAAAAGAATAAACTAATATTCTTTTTCCATTGTTATTTTTATTCTATTATCATTTTTAGTGTATGTTTTCGTGCTTTTTCATTGCGGGATGCAAATTTCAACATCAGATTTTTCATTCTGAGGACGACTGAACAAACAAGCTACATAAACATTTTCGGAAATAAAGCCATTAATTTTCACAAAAAGAATTTCATTTATAATTATTTTTTTAGGAAATTAAGGATATGTAAACTAAAGAAAAAACTATGTTATGTTTGAACATTTTGCTTGTGCGCGTGGAACGGAAAAAATAACTACGTTTTTTGCAAACTAGCGGGCCATATTAAACAAACCCTCGTAATTTAGCTTCAAAAATTTCTAAAAATATGTGTCACATACTCAGAAATATATGGTAATAACACAACAACATTTGGAGCCTCATATTTTGATTTAGATGTTTCCCATCCTATCCCATTACTTAACACTATTACAATGTTATGGGGGGGGGGGGTTCTTTTGATTCATGAATAATTACGTATCTGGAAAGTGGTAATAACGGGTGGATACTTTTAATGCTCTGTGTTTTCATATTGTTTTCCAACTATGATTTATTTTCTCTTGTTTGCTCCTTCAAATTTTACTTTTTATTGCTTCGTTTTCACATTATTTCAGTTTATTAAGTTTTGGAGACAAATTACAATTTTGAAAATAACTTAACATTTAATTCAATTTAATTTATAATTAAATATCATTCGTAATTTAATGAAAATTGGTGCTAAAAAGAAGTAATACAATAACAGCATCATTCTCATGAAAATTGTAAATGTTTTTCGTCTTATATATGTAGCATTATAGAATAAAATTTTTTAATACAAACAAAAAAAGGGGAAGTACAAAAAATGATATATAGAATTAATGACCTGATTATCATACAAAAAGGTATCGATTGCAATCATAAAACATATTTTACCTATCAACATACTAAGGTTTTTCAAAAGCAATATTTGAGTGTTAATATTGAAATCAAAAACAAAAATCCAAATGAATCTCCAGTTTGATTGGTTTAAGAACTTACCTATTCCAACTCTAGCTTTAAATCCAGCTTGAGGATTTGGCACTGCTGTTACATATCTGGCAAAGAGGGCGTTCCCTTGCGTACTCCAACTAGATGGTTGGTCATTACCGCAGAAACGCCTAAAAGGCTCAGCCATTTCCGTTCCGCCATTGTGAAGCTCTAGATATTCAGTCGCTTCATTTTCCTCGTGACAACTATAATGGTGTAATTCAATCACATTAACCTCACTTACAATTCTATAATATGAATATCCAATAATTGGATTATTCCATTTGTTATTTTAAAGTAAAATAATTTTTTCAAATTTTTTTTTTAATTATTTGAGACTTTTGCAAGAAATTTATCAAAGTTTTCCCCTTAGCATGTTAAATACTGCAATTACATGTGTGAATATTTATTGGCGTAATAGAAATTTAGTCAATATTGTAAAGATTCTCACTCGGTATAATATTTACGAAATTTCTTTGTATACGAATAATATAAGTGTAAAATTTCCCAAATGACCAATATACTTAAATATAAGTATAATAAATGTATTACCTTATGTCAGCGTGATCATTGCATAATTTGTTAATAGACACTCAAGAGAAGGACAAAATGATACTCCATTCCCTAGACAGGCTTAATAAGGAAGCGAAGAACCGCAGAAATGTGGATATTGCGATATTTTGGAGATTTCTGTATTCAATGTTTCCAGTAAAGTTCCACAATATGGGTGTATTCAAAGGATAAATATTCCATATGAACTCCCTCTTTGGCTCACAAAAAAAGTGCTGGATAATTTGGAAGGGTCCAGAAATTGAGTCCACCTCATACTCGCATTTACAGGATGTTGTACATTCAGAATATTGCCTGATCAGATATCTGAAAAACTTCCTTGATTGAAATAAATACGTAAAATATGAAATTGCCAAAACGGCAGTGGAAGTGTTTTGTGCATCAAATATCGTCTGCTTTTATCAGGCAGAACGCAAAAGGCACCAGAACAATAGTGAATGTAGTCTTTACTAAGGAAAAAAATATATTTCTGAATGAAAATTTTAACTACGAAGTAAAGCATAATTATTTTGGTTATCTTAACGAACAAGACGCATCACTTCCCCCCTTACTACATTGTATTGTATAATCTAGATTTGCAGAGGAAATTCGAAATTCAAATGGATTAACATTACGTTCTCGAACTGAAATGGAAGAAGAATCCTTAGCACGGTTTCTTACTTCGGAAGCATTTTGAACTCGGATTCAAAGTCCACTCTCATTCTAGTTCCTGATGGTGACACGATGATCCATTCACACTCGGTGTCGGGAACTGGAGGACTTGGATAGTTTGGCGACGAGATTTCAACGTAAGGATTTTCGTGAGTAACGTACAAATGACCGCCGCATCCAACAGAAAGTTCGGAGTAATGCAATTCGAAATCCTGAAAAATATTCAAGGGCATCGTTTAACGAACCTAACGATAAGCTCTGGAATCTAACATTGCAGACACAATTGTGCAACTTACCGGAAGGCCAGAGGCTATGTTTGTAATCACAATCTGAACGTAGACTTCATTGGAACTGCTCTCCATCTTTTCAGGAATGGTGGAGCCACAGAATTTGCCGCTATGTAAGAAGGGAGAAGCAGTCGTTCCACCATTTCTGAGCTAAACAAAAAAAATATATATATACTAACGTTATTCAGTGATGATTAATATGAGAGGATAATTCAATAAGACCTTATAAAATTCAAGAGATGGCGCTCGCAGTGTTGGAAATGTTTTGTTTTTAATAAGTATCATGACTAACTAGACAGCTGAATAAATCTCAGATATTTCCGTCACACGGTTTCATTTTTACTATCGAGTGAAACAAAAAACCAATGTATAGAAAATTGGAAATAAATGAGTTTCAAGCGGTGATTAATTACTTATATAAAAAGGCTTAGCATCGAAAGAGTTTGGTTGGATGAGATCATGGTACGTATGATCCTATGTCTGCAACTGTTTACAATTGGGTAAATGAGCTTAGACGAGGACGTACAACAACAAACGATGAATGTCTTTCGGGACGCCCAGTGGAAATGACTACTCAAGGATAATTGATAAAATCCATGGTATAGTTTTGAGTGATCAACGAATCAAAGTACGCGAAATAGTTGAGGACATTGGCATATCGCAAGATACAGTATTTTAAATTTTGAAGAAAAATTAGGCGTGAAAAAAATCTCGGCAAGAAGGATTTCAAGGATGCCACGTTTGACCTCAATGGAAAACAAACGCAATCATCTGGTCGAATCTGAGACTATTTTGTCGCCATTTCGTTGCACTCCTGACGAGTTTCTGCGTATATATATAACTATGGACAAAACGTGGATACACTACTACACTTCAGAGACAAAGAAACAGACAAAACAATAGGGTTTTGAAGGCGAATTGGCTTCAAAAAAGGCAAAGGCGGAGAAATCTGCCAGAAAAGATGATGGCCATGGTTTTCTTGGGAGGCACGCGGATTCAACGTGTAGTAATCGGATTACGATTATTTGTAAAAAGAAAAGCAATAACTGGAAAGTATTATGCGTCGTTATCTTACCAGTTGAGAGAAGAAATTATGAAGAAAACGTCCTCATTTGGAAGAGATAAGGATCCTCTTCCATCAATACAATGCACGGGTGCACGCCTATGCAGCTTCGATGGCCCAAATCATGGAAATAAAGTTCGAATTATTACAACGCCCAACTTATTCACCGAAATTGGTTCCAAGCAACTTTTTTTTTATTCTCAAACTTAAAAAATAGCTCGGCGGACAACGGTTGACGTCGAACGAAGAGATCCTCGCACAAACAGATGCCTATTTTGAGGATTTTCTGAAATCTTACTTTTTAGATGACCTTAAAAGTTGGAGTTGTTTCTTGAAGCTGAGAAGGCAGATGCCGTTATTGTTTGTATTAGCGCCGTTTATGGCTAATTCTATTCAATATAATAGACCATCGATTATCTGAAATTATAATTTACATTAAATTGGAAAAAAAGGGAAAAAAATAGAAAGCTGAAAGGAGATTAAGTTGAAAATAATCTACCTAATATTATTTATGTTTCTAAAGATTGATGGAATATCCTTCTTAACTTAAATTCGTATTAGGCATTCAATGCAAAAGCTCAATGAAAATTTAGTAATCACAGGTAAGATAAGCCATTGAAAAAGCATATAGCTTTTGAAATTCCAAGTGAATTTTGGAAGGGAATTGGCAAATAGAATATATTTGACAATGAGAAAATAGCTATCGTGTGTAGTAGTTGGTCTTTGAACATAGATATTCATCTAACTTAATTTCTTTTGATTAATCAAAAAAAAAAAAAACTATAAAATGAAATAACAGGATACACGCAGTGCTCCGATGTATTCCTCCTAATGTCTAAATATATATAGCACTACTAAATATTCATTCATGTGATTGGGGAAATATCTGACTATAAGAGATTCACGGCAAAGAGAGAGAGAGAGAATGCCTCGTATCTCTCATATTCCATCATTATCATTAGATGCATCGGCTTTCTTAGAGTTCTACATCTGTTTAATGCTAAAGTTTTCGAAGATACAACTGATCTATTGAACTGTAAAAATTACCGCGCGTGTCTCTTAAAAAGGGAAAAATATCGCTCTCGGAGAGGATTGTTATTATGGTCAACAATATATCTTCTCATAGCAATTCCTATTTATTCAGAAAAATAACTGAGTATAAGGGGTTCACGAGAAGGAAGAAAACCTACTTACCAGAATATAGTTGGAGCAAGAGGAAGAATATGCGGGTATATAGAATCGGTCGAAGGATATCTCTATAGTGCGCCTCGGCTTCACGGTGATGTAGTACTCACATGATATGGTTTGGGTTCTTCCCATCTGACCGATTTCGATATGAAATGATTCGCTTTTCAAAACACCACTAGGACCTCTAAGGCGAGTTCCGCAACCTGAAAATAAAAAAAAAAAAAATATCTGCAAACAATGCGTATATAGTAACGTAAAAAAACATGCAGTTTTATTATT
>BMAW01122016.1:24849-34874 GCA_019974015.1 Nephila pilipes | reverse complement strand
TTTCTTAATTGTATTCGCAATGGCCAAAACTAATATTAGCTCAAAGAGGATAAGGATGTTTTAAAATAAAGCAGGGGGGGGGGAGGAACTGGCACTTTTTACTAAGGCAAAACGCAGGTGTCTTGGAGGAATTTTCAAAAGAAGGCCTTAGCCCATACTGGGCTATCGAGTCAAATATGATGATGAATAATCTTCTAAAAAAGAATTCTCCTAATCGATGCATTTTCCCCCCGAAAGATTGATTTCTCATTAAGAAATTAGCCTGACTTTTAAGACTTTTAAGAAAAATTTTACAAAATTCTGCTTAAAAGTATCTTTGTATTACGGTCTTAAAAATGGGTCACCTAGTTGATGTGTGAGAAATTAATCTAATCAATATCGAACATTTGATGAAAATGTTTTTATTACTCAACATTTTTTTAAAATAAGTTTACACAAAAGGATAGAAATTTCTTATTATTTATAAGACATAATAAAATTTTAAAATTAATATTGAAAATATATGAAGTATTTAATATAATTGTGAAAAAAGGGGATTTCTAACATATCAAAAATTAATTCCTTTTCTCTTACAGCCCTAAAATTGTAAATTTCAAGCTGTTTCCTTTAATAATTCAAGAAGTATTCAAGGTTAAACTTACGATTTCAAAAGGTGAAGGGTTAAGGGACTGTATACTATAGTTTCTAACTTTTAATGATTGATACATTTACTACAGGATGTCCGAAAAATGCTCTGGACAATCTGTCTAAAAGGTACATAAATTTAAAAATATTTTTTATTCTATTAAAAATATTTCTAAAATAATAAATAAGAGCATTTAAAATAAAAATTCAATGAAGATTTTTGTTAAAGCATTATAATAGAAAACAAATTGTGCTTTTTGCTAACTAGTCGTTTATGCGAAGTTGTGTGGTCCCTACACAAATTTTGCAGAATATATCACTAGAACTATTGATCTCATAAGAATATGGGAAGGCAAGATATTTATTCTGTTGTCCCTTCTATAAAATTTGGATTCCTTAAAGTAATTGACATGTCTTTGACAGGGAAAAATAAGCTTATTTATCCCAAATTGAAATAATTATGACATTTTTTTAAAGTAAGAGCAATTAAAGTCATAATTTAAAATTTAGTTATTTGTATATTTGTGTATTTTTTAAGTAAAGAAAATATCATTTGCAAATATAAATTATAATATAGGAGCAATTAATAAACAACAGCTGTATTAACGTTTGTAAGTTCTCTACTTTCCTTTAACTAAGTACACCTTGCTTAAAACCTACAATACATTAATATCTTTAACAATTTATAGAGTACTTATAAACATAATAATTTATACATTGGGAACAAAATTAAAGTTTAAAAATTTCATTTAATAAAATTTAAATTTTTTATGATTCAAATTTTCCACAATTGTTGTACAAATATTGTGCAGTAATTAAAATTGGAGAGTGATTATCATAACATTAATAAGCTTACTATGTATGAAATAGCCTCATTTAATAATGTGAAAAATATCAGCAATATGGATTAAGTAGATTTTGAAGAAAGTGTATCAAAATCTTTAAGTACCACATTTTTAGAAAAACTGGATTGCAGATATCTTATCCTATGACGTAGCACGTTTGTATTCACACTTTAAAATTCAATTTTCATTTGTTCCGTTTATCAAATTCGCATAAATAATGTACTTTCGAAATTAGTGGCGTGTCCTCTCTTTTTTAACATAAAAATACAATACCTGAAGCATTTTAGTGTATCGGTTATCTTAAAATGAAAACTCAGAAATTAATTTATAGCATTTATTAGACTAATTAATCCATAAACATCGTAAATTAGCTATTTGAGCAGAGACATTAATAAACACATTTTCTCAGTATTTGGTCTTCAACTCTGGCTACGTCATATATGTTTAGAAAAACAATGAATTGAATAGTCCTCTTTTCAACCATGCACCCTGAGGTCACATTTCAGACGAAAAAGAACAAAATCTATGCCAAATTTCACGTTACAATGAAACTAAAGTTAACGTTAACATTATTGATAAATTAGTTTACTACATACTCATGCAAAATAGAACTAGGAGTAATCCGTGTGTTTATTCTTCAATATAACTGATATGGCTGCAGTAAATGAATTTGTTGTTTTTTTCCTGTAAGACATTCTACCAATCAAAACAAACTACACAAAAAATGCCTTTTTCTCACGGAATAAAAACTGATGATTAAGATGAAAGAAACTATCACAGAAACAATAAAGAAGAAAATGATAATAACAATAAATGAAAAACCGGAAAATGTCAGAACACCGAAAGGAGGCAGATGAATGAGTGCGGTTCAAAGAGGGATCGAAAAAAGAAAACGAAGTGAGCTTCTCACTTAGAATTAGTTGCTAAGAGCATGTACATGTATACTAAAAATATTGTTTGTCCTGAAAATGGTTTCATGAATAATGGATAAAAAACGGAAAAGATTTATAACTGAGATTTTTTATTACTTCGAAAGTTTTCAAGCTTTTCAAAACGCTAATACAAACAAAAGATTGCACAATAAGAGGGGAAAGAAAAAGAAAAATGTGGGACAAGAAGTTATGAATGATATAAAATTTGTTGTCTCTGTTGATGAATGCAAAAATAATTCAAAAATAGAGATGCATAAAAATATTTGTTACGATTTATAATAATATTAATCAAATTGAGTCTAACAGATTCACACAGGCAAAAACTAAATTATTTCAACAAGGGTAAGAAGGTTAAATTAGCCAAGGTCTAACACAAGTAATTTTAAATAACACAGGGAACTATTTTCTCTTCTGTTATTGCGTACAACCTGGATATATTAATTGAAAAATAAATCCATTGATTAGGTTGAAAGTATTCATTGAACGTGCATTGTCGTCCACAAAAATAAAGTCTGGATCAATGGCAGCTCTGAACGAACGCACATATGGGAGAATAATTTCATCGCAAAAACGATCTCTAGTAAGTGATCTGCTATGAAAAATATGGAGTTCCGTTTGTCCATTCAGCATTATGTATTCCCACTCAAGCATTCCAGAACCACCTCAACCACTTCTTTCCCTGATGGAGTGGGATAAAGAGAGGTTTCTACCTCTCCTGTAAACAGAAAGGGATTCCATTGATGAAATGTCCCACCTTCATGTGCTTCGCACCACTGTTACCAGTCCCGCTGAAGGACTGCTGTTAATGGTAAAAAGAGTTCAAGACGACGAGCAAATTGGCTAACTTATTCAGACGTCTGGACACAGCAAAATGTGATATCTGTCGTCCGGTTGCCGTATTCAGTTGCTGAGCAATGTTGTCTGATGTTTAGTTCCGGACCTTTTTTTGCTTGCTGAGTGATATACCGCCTATCACTTGTGATTGTTTTCCTCGGCCATCCACCGCCAATCATTCTTATAACTTTATTTGTAATTCGGAAGACATTCCAAGCTCTTGAAACAAAGTTTTTGTCAATTCCAAGTTGTTATGCAACACTCGTCAAACTTTGTATTTTTCAAGCTCTCAGATCGGTCTACCACGTTGAAAGGCATTTTGATTGTTTCTTGTAGCCATTATGAAAGTACAATATCACTTTCACTTGCAGGGAATGTCTGTAAAAGCATCCTTCCCTCTTCTTCTTAAGTTACCTTGGCAATGAGCTCGCTCATTCCGCGCGTCTGCGAACCGTGACGTCCCCTCTGAAGTCATAGTGCTGATGTTTGAAATGCATCACCTTTTTACTGAGCTGCCGTTCCACCATGAAATGGTCTTAAAAGGCCTTTTCAACAACTTCACGGAAATGCATGTTGAAAAATGCAATTGTTAGATATGTTTTGCACACCAGTATATTTTCCCGCATATTCTTGCAATGTTTATTTGAGAAAATACATATATTATTATAATTCATTTATTACTTTTTAAACTGTTAAACAAATCCGGATAAGAAAAATATGTTTGGAACATGAAACAAGGAAAAGAACTTTAAGAAAATTTATACCGCTTCAAATATATTTTTCTCAGAAGAATTTATCTCTTAAAAATATATGTTGCATTATTTACAAGAGAATGCTTTACATCAACTTCTCGAATGGATTAATACATTAGTAGAAATGATTATTGTTAAACTTTTATTACTTTAAAAAGAAGAACACTACAACAACGAATGAAGCAGTTTTTCTTCGATATGTGCAGTAATATATAATTGCTACTGTATTTTGCATTTATTGTAATTCATTTTAAAAACTCTGTGTTTGTGTACGAAACAAAATAAATAACGTCAAACCCCAATAGTCGATGAAATTCAGATACAGGCAATTATTCTGAAATTTAAGAAATATATGTTTGAAATGTGTGCGAGTTCAATTACATTTTATTCACAAAGGATGTTGAAGGCAAAAAGTTTCCGTATCTGTATAGAACTCATACATTTTTCCAGAATTTGAGAAGGAAACATTCATGAAATTAATGAAGTAAACAATTCTTTTCATCAAAATAACTCTATGGCAAATGCTCTACTCGAGAAGTATGAAAGATATAAGCCATAACTTTAGGTGAACAATGGTGATTAACTGTACAGTAAGGAATATATGCATGCTTCAACAAATTAACGTCTGAAACCTAATCTAGATTCGACGTAACTCAATTTTTTCAGCTTGAATTACTCTGTATATGTGTTAACATAATTTTATGCACTGCAAACAGCATAAAATTCAAATTATCATATTCCACTTCTTAAGTGCATTTCAGAACATCACTATATTAAAACAAGAAGATGCAGTTAATCTTTTAATACATTTTCCGTAAAACAACGAAAAATCCCTGGAAATAGTGGAATCGATATAATAGAATAAAATCACATTGAAGCAACAAAACTTAGAGCTAACTTCAAAAAATTACATCCTCTTACTTTGACTCTAAAGTTGCCCTGGTAGTCATCCGTGATGGTAGTGATGCTGATGGTCAAGAATCTTACGCTAACGAACATCCCGTCTGGAACGTAGACGGTCCACGCGTATTCAGTCGTCTCGTGGTGTTCATTGGGGAACCCCGGCGATGCTATCTCTCCCTCAGTGCCATTCAGGATGACGTTGTGCTCTGAAATGAAGCGAGATTTACAGAAAGAATACAAAGCTTCTTCACTGAAAAAGTAAGCACATTTTGTACAGTAACATTTGTGCACGCTTAAAATGACTATGTAGGAGGAAAGATTTCAAAAGGTCTAAGAGGAGGTCAAAATGAGTTCATCATGGTAAGATATGTAGATGATAAACAGAACAATGCAATTGTAAACAACTTTTACCAATGAAATCTAGTCGACCATTTAACAATACTGTTATTTATCATTTTTCACGCGAAAGTATGATGAGATGAGAAAGACAAATGCTACGGGAGTTCATTACGAATTTTGAAATTTAGTCCTGTTTTAGTAGTCGAGGAAATCGAAACAATCAGTTAAAGAACAATAAGGAGTTGCATTTTGTATATTTTAATAAACTTGAATCAATAACCCGGAGGAAGCCTGCCACATTACGTACATATGATACAACGAAAAAAACAACAACAAATAGTTCCGAGAGAGCTAAGTTAAGAACAACAACAACAACAATCAGAGGAACACAAATAAAAAAGACAATTTCAGACAATAACATCTGACTTTTTAACAACAACCAAGAGCGACTTATTTCCATTCATCCACAAAAACATTTTCTTCAATAGATCTCGTAATTTGCTCCCCTTGCATTTTACCAGTCTGAACATTGAAACAGATATATATTTATATAACTTTCCAATTATATTGGATTTTACAAATCTAATTCAACAGAACTCCATGATCTACAATATGTATGTTTCTGAAACAACTTACTAGCCCCTTTTAGAAACAAATAATACCGTGATGGAATGAAGATTGCAGAAAATAATATAAAAATCGGAAGAGTTCATGGGATATTTTAAAAAGACATCCCACTCTAACAAATTTTATTTCATATAAACAATACCAAGCAAATTTTAGAAAAATCTAATGCCGAAAAACAAAATTAATCTTGGATGACACATGTAGAAAGTATAAAACGTATTTCTGGGAAAAAAATCAAGGGTTCTGAGTTAAATGTGTCTTTGGTGTTTACAGACAAAATCTAATATTGGAATATAACAACCAGACCATTTAATCTCCGAAGGACATGGTTAATACAATTGTCTTATTTCTTTCTAATTCATCCAGTTCACACAAATATTCTGAAAGTTAAAATAATAAATAAAAGCTGCAGCTTAAAAGACAAGAATTAATTTACAACGGGAAACAATTTGTTATACATTAATGATTTTACTTTCCATGAATTAGCCATGAATATTCTCTCTCATGCATATAAATCATTTCCTGGTAACTTAGCATCACTTATCAATTCATAAGAGATTTATCTAACAATTAGTTTATATGTATTTTAAAATTTATTCTAGGATCTAGAAAGAACACATCTTTCTTTTTTATGGAGATTCGCTGTCATTATTCTATTTTAAAACTTGACAAAGATCCAATGAATTATCGACCTACAGCCTTCTGAGTTGCCAGTCATGTTTGAAAAAATGGTGAAGACATGCTAACTTGCATTTCAGAAATTAATGCTACTTTTTGCCATTTCAAAGCGGTTTTCGACGAAACAGGTGTACTGCGGATAACCTAAACGAATAGGAAACACAGGTAAGAGACACCTTTGTTTGAAATAAGCTTCTTGTCTCTATTATTTTCGACATCAAGAAAGCCTAGTACCATACTTTGAGCTATAGAATTCTTAGAGACATTTACAATTACGACTTAGAGAAACCCCTGAAAATTTTTATTTAAAGAATTTAAGAATGTCGATATTTTGAGGTAAAAATGAACTCGTCTATATATTGGATATTTTTATTCAAGAAGAAGGTGTGCTGCTACGGAATGTTTTGAATGTCACACTCTTCATTATAAAACTAAATAACATCATTTCAAACATCCCACTATCAGTAAAATCTCTATATATGTTAACGATCTGCAAATTTCACAAATAGTAAAACAAATGAAATGCTTTTCGAAAGACAGTTTCTACAAGCTATTTATAAAATAACAGATTGGACTATTGATTAATTGATATCTGTTTCTCTTTAATAAAAACTGTTTGTTTTTCATTTTTGTAGACCATGAAAATTTCAGACTAAACCTGAAATTAATTGCTAGAACAGTTCACTTAACGTGGTAAACGAGATTAAATTCTTACGAATAATTTTTGAGAAGAAATAAAATGTTTCTCTGTCATATTTTACAACTTTGCAAACATTGTGAAAAAATGATGATTAATTGAACAGTTTTATTACATACTTCAAGGGTTTTTGACTGTTCTTATTTATTACAAATACATCATACACACATGCGATCAAAATTAGATTACTATTGCGTAGAATATTATTCAGCCAGATATAATTCAAAATCAATTTTATGTAAAATGAATACTTTAGACCATAATACTCTACGACTTTATTCCCGAGCGTTCTTCCGAACTTTTTTTATTATTAGATTATACATGTATTGGAATCAATCATACTTAAACTCAAGGCGACAACTTTTGTTTCTTCAATACCATTCTAAAAACGCAATAGTTTTTATTATTTTCAAATAAAAAGTTAATTTTTAGATAGACTATATCGCTAAAAACATCAGACGTATTAATTGATGACAGTCTGTTACATAGCATTTGAGTGATTAAAACAAACGATAGTTTGTCACTCTAGTATGAACACAGTATTTATTTTTAATATCCTTTTAAAATTCTTAAAGAATTAGACACTGTTCAAAATATTTTAATTCAGTTTATAATGACTTTATAGAGTTTGCAAGAACATTTACACCGACGGTTCCAAGTTAAATAAGCATGTGATTGCCTCATATTTCAATAAACTGTTCATGTTTTTCAACTTCATACTTCGTGTTCGGTCTTCATTGCTGAGATTTCCTCTATTAATAAGGTGGTAGAAAGTGTCTTAAGTCGAACTTATGAAAGTGTTATTGGCTCCATGCATTCCATGAATGCATTGGAATCTTTAAATCACTCCAGTCATTCATATCACCCATTGATTATTGAAACATTAAAAAAATTATAGCTTTAAGTAAGTCAATATCCTGTTAAATTTTTGATGGATGCCTTCCTGCGTGGGTATCAAGGGCAGCGAGGCAGTCGAAAGTGTAGGTGAACTTTCCACCTGGGCAATCTCTCCCACCTTTTCATTTTGCGATGCATTAAACACGACGGTCAATCGGTTATTCAAGCCCTATAGCAGCTTGATGGAATCTTGAATCTCAAAGCAAACTAAATCAAAAGAAACTTGTCATTTCTCTTTGGAATTTACTCTCATTTCAAGGCAAGATGTTATTTTAACACGTCTACAACTTGAACACATAAGACTGACACATAGATACATTTAATAGGATATTATATCCTTGAATTTAAACTATTCGGATCGACTGGGAATACACAAATGGTCAGGACCTTACGAATCTCTTGGCTATCGCGACCAAGCAAAATTAATATTAAGTAATTTGTAAACACTTACCTAATTCAAAGTGAGCGAGAAAACCTTTTTCCATCCCAACATCATCCGTTCGGAATTTAATCCACAATTTGGGGGCGTCGGTCAAATTGTTTGGAATGCGATTGCCACAGTACCTTCCGATAAATTTGCCCGATTCGTTGTTTTCATGGATTTCTACGTAGTCCCTGTTGCAATATTCACTATCTTCTAAATTGAAATCCCTATTAAAGAAACACATCGCATTCACTTTTTTTGAAATTATATTATAAATTTGGATGCATAAATGCCCACTGCTATCTTAATTGAAAGGGATATTCAATAATTATGGTACAAAGTACCATATTCGGTAAATTTCTAAATATTAGTTCTACTCATATTATCAGAGGACGAGTAAATAAATGAAAAATATAAATTGTGAGGGCGTGTATGTATTTTACTAGTTACATTTTTCATTCTGTTGTATAAAGAAGAAAGTAAGCATCTGGAAGTACTTCTCATTATTTTTTCAGCTAAATTTGGAATAACAATTATTACTGAAATTTCAAATATACTCGTTTGATTTAAAATAACGAAACTATTAAAAAAATGGCTTCGCAGTTAACTATGATCTAAAACTGTAGAAGTCGAAAAGCAAATATAAATGAATTAACCTTTGAAACTGACCTGATTGCATGAATAAAGTTTCAAATAAATAAAATTCCAATATAATAATTCAAAACCTCTGACACATATTCTAAATATGAAATAAATTTATATTCTGATTAATTTTCATATAATGGTTAATAACAAATACATAAGGTTATTATTTGATTCAACTAAGGGTTTTAAGTCAAACAATAACGTAGACAAAATCAGTAGGATTTCATTGCCTCATACAGTAAAATATCTTCATTTTTCTAGAAATGATTTCGAGAAACACCATAAAAAGTTAGATAACTGACCATTAAAAATGCTCCTGCAGGAATTAAAGACAATTGCAGAATATTACCTATTGTACGTATACAGTATAATAGGAAGAAGGCATGGTTTAATCAACAAGTGTTTGGGGTTCACAGCATGCAGAATTACCCAGAGCTGCAACTTCTGTCAGCGATAACAGTTCTAATCTGATTGGACATCGAGTGGCAATGAGCTTGAACGGTATGTATGGGTACATCATTCCAAGTGACCTGAAATTTGTGCCAGAGATCATCCATCAGATGAAGAGTGGAGGAGAGCCAGTGTATCCACAACATTGTTCTTATTGGTGGCAGATCATTAGAACAAGCTCATTAGAGCAATAGTTGAAAGTCTTTGTATCGAAGATGCACAGACAACATGTGTGGTCGTGTATTATTTTGCTCAAAGGTAGTGTCACGGAGGCCTTGACGATAGAGCATAGCTCAGGACCGTAATATATCGGAAACATAACGGAGGTTATCCAGAGTATCGGCTTTGTCTGGAGTAGGAAAATAGTGGCTTTCCAAA
>BMAW01122016.1:0-14180 GCA_019974015.1 Nephila pilipes | reverse complement strand
AATTCGAAATTGAGTAACGTTATTTGGCACTAATGTCAGCTTTTAAACGAGACTATAATGAATATTAAAAGAAAATTTAGTTTTAAGATGAATGTAAACTCAATATAACAGTAACACGTGGAAACTTAATATGAAAATTAAACACGAATACAATTTTAAATTTCTTTACGCATGTTATGGACAAATAATTAAAAAGAAAAAGACACTGACCGCCACATATCCTTTGGTGTCGTTCTCTGCTTCAGGCAATTCAAACTCGTAGAATTCTAAGACTACCAAGTGACTTGAATCTACTTGAATGAGCCAATCACATTCATCACCAGAATTGTATGGGTTCGGATAATTTGGAGTCATTATGATACTTTCTGAAGCTTTGAACACACCACCACAACCTAAAAATATGCTTAATGAATAACAATGCATTTGAATGTGACAACTTTCTTAGTTTTTTTACATGCATATTCAAACAGATTAATTTTATTATAAAAACAAATTTTAGAAATTTACATTATTCATCAATAAAACAGAAGATATTTTTCTAGAAATAAATAATTAATATTTAATATTTGACTGATTTTTTGTTAATTGTAATTGATTCCTTGATTTCTTTTAATTCGATGCTTTATTGATATTAAGAATTACGTGAAAATATTAAAATTTAGAATTAATACTCTATCTCTTTGAAATCCGGTATTAATAAGTCTACAGAAACATGAATCTTGTCTGAAATAATTTGTCTGTGCAATTATTATCACTCTCCTAGAATTTTGTTTGTATAAAATTTGTGTGTACAAAAATTTTTTTTACATCCTACGCAATATCAAATTATTCTTTCTTTTAGAGTCTAAGCCATAAATGACATTTATGACAAAACATCAATCTACTAATCTATTGAGATAACAATAGTTCAACCAATGGATCAGATTATTCGACACTATGTTGAGCGAACTATGGGCAATACTATTGATGCTCAAAAATGCTAATATAAAGTGAGTTTTATAAAAACAAAATAAAGGATCGTGGGAGTAAGTGAAAGTTCTGGTTTATGGCAAAAAGGCCAAATGAGGCTATGTTGCGCCAAACAATTGCTCAAACTGTAATTTTGAAAGAAAAAAAGAGAAGGAAAAGGTGATAATTGTTTGGCAAAAAAGAGGGTTGAAAATAGAGAGTAGTTACTAGGGTAACGCGGGCCGAGTCACACGTGTTTTTTCAACTGGCAGTATATCCGATTGGAACGAGAAAAAATCACATGGGTATACCTTGGGGTTATGATTCTTGTACTTACGTAATGAACGTAAGCCCCTAAGGGAAGAAAGAAACGGGCAAAAGAAATTACCTCCCGATTTCCTGCGGAAAGTTGCTGAGAATCCTCTGCGCGATATTGAGTGATCGCTGTTAAATTCGATAAACATGTGACTGCCATGACTGACCACCTCTTGCGGTGAAGTAACGTGAGTGCACAAATTCAGCAGTCTCGGAGCTTGGCCATCTTCACCTCCATACACCTGAGAGAACAAACAATCACATTTTTTTTATCGCCTTAACAGTATTTTCAATTATAAAATAATCCTGGAAACGGAAAATATATATATATTATAGTGCTATTCGTCTGTTTTGAAATCGACTCTACTTGTAACTAGAAATATAGGTTAAAGTAAATAATATGAAATGTAGCGAACGGATTATTAGGACAACTTCAGAAATCAATGTCACAATTCCCGTCTCCAAACACTTCCAAGGAAAGGCGACTTTTGCAAACTGTTGGCAATTGTTATGAGAATGACGGACGATGAATTTTACCAACCTTGACTAAGCCAAGCCGATGCAAAATCATGATAATTTTTTATGTTGGTATAAATGAAATTTTGGAGAAGATTCTGGACTTATGAAATAACTCTCCACTTCCATTTAATCTACAAGTAAAGGACTCGAAATGCGAACTAGCGACATATCAAATCATGAATTTTAAATGCTTTTGTGTAAACGAATCATTAAAGAGAACTTCATTCACTATTCCGTTTCAGACTGCATTTTAGAAATAAGTAGTTAATCACTATACATACAAAGACAATAGCCTTGATATGGAAAAATATAGTTAATTATATTTTACACATTTAGAATTTTCCCATTAAAAGCCTATGATTAAATTTTATTTCTATGTTGCACAATACTTGTAAGGTATGGGATTTGAAAATTGTTATACAGTCAATTAAATATACAGTCAAAAATGGTTTTCGTACCAAGTAGTACTTTAGTGAAGGCTCTTTGTTTTTTAATATTTACATTTTTAAAGCATATTCGTCATTTATAAGAGATTATTCAAAATGATTCATCCGATTTCAACATTCCATATTTTCAAAAATAAACATTACGGAATGATAAGTAATGCATTTATACGAAGAAAAACTGTAGATGTCTTATACTTTTAAAAATAGATGATCCTCGAGTGTTCTTCCTGATGCTATTTCACGAAAAATATTTCTGAAACTTTCACCGAAATACCTTGCAGTTGGATCGATTACAGTAGACTAGATGACTTATGTTACACATCTGGCAACCTAAGTCCCCTGATATGGCTCCGTGTCAATTCTTCCTTTGGGGATTAGTAAAAGATAAGGTTTTTGCGCTACCTTTGCGTACAAACTCATGGGAGCTTAAACAAAGGATATGTGGTGCTACTCTATCAATTACCATTGACACTATAAAACGTATTTGGCAACAATTTACGTATAGAATTCACATTATGCGTGTAGTTATATCGAACAAGAATTAACATTGTACATTATATTATCACGAACTGGCATTATACGTGTAGTTATATCGAACGCGAATTGATATTATACATGATATTATCACAAATTACATTCGTTATCACAAACTGACATTGTATGTGTAGTTATATCGAAAACTTGTAAGAATTCTTCGATATTTCTCTTTGCATTCATGTATTGCTTATCATTTTGCGTCGTTTATTTATGAAAATATGGAATTTTGAAATCAGATGAATCATTTTGAATAAATCTGTATTATCAGTACGAGTAACAATTAAAAAATGGCCCATTTGTCAATAATGTTACCTAATCGTGAAAACAAGAGTAATAATAGAATTAACTAACTTCGTTTCTGTAATGGATACAATAGGAATGAAAGTAATGAAGCAAAGTGAATACAATGAAGACTTAAGCAAATCATTATTAAGGAGCAATGAAGAACAGAGTGAGTTACCCTGAGGTGATCGTAACGACATTCGAAATCTCCTTCCATGTCCAATTCGTTGACAGTGAGTTGCACTTGATTCCCTGGAGGATAGGATATGTGCCAGTAGCAGGTCGTTTCAAAGGGATAGCCATCGGGATAGTTGGGAGATGTGATGGTGCCAATGTACTTGTTGTAGATGTCAGCTCCGCAGCCTGTATCAATGATTAAAAGATATTCTCTGGTTAATCACAAAAAAATCTTTAATATCTCTAACAAATCTTTAATATCGTTACTTCTCGAGATTGTAACTGTGAACAATTTTAATGAATATCAATCAACTTTGTAAGAAAAACTTTGAAATCCTACGAGAGGTAATGTAATTTTATATTGCAAATTGTTTTCACATTCTCAATTAGAATAATGATAAATTCATTAGTTATTTAACTGCATTTTGATTATATGCGAAGCAACGTGCAACTTGTGGATATTTAGTAAACTAGGGAACATTAGGATTTCGCTGGCTTAAGCGGTCCGATTGGAAATTTCTAGCCGCAATTTTGACTGAAAAAGACATTCTAAAGAGGTTAGAAATCTTCTCTCTATATATATTTCCCCCCGCTTTATATCCTCAGATGTCAGTAAGCGGTTACAGCTATAACTCTGTACGGGAGTAGGAATTACCCATTGGTGAGCGCTGATGGTACTTATGGGGGCGTTTTTCATCCAGGGCTAATTTAAGGGGTGTTGGTGACTAATTGACCTTTCCCCCCACGGGTAATATTAGCAATAACGCACTAAAAAGATTGATTAGTACTAAAAGTAATCGAGTGCTTATTTCAACAAATAGTTCTAAATGGCTTTTAAGCCAGATGAATCCACGTTAAAAGTAAGTATTGGCACAGTATAACTTTGTTACAGTATACTTTTAACTAGTATACAAACGAGGAACAGCGTGTAATAATGTGCTCCAAAGTGTGTGTGTCTTTATATTCCTGCTCGATCACCAAAGTTTGGTTTTATAAGTCTGCACAGGTAACGACAAGATTAATGATCATATAAATTTTCCACAACGCATTTCCATGCTTTATCCTATGTAACTTCCTATTTTTCCTTTCAAAGCTAGATTTTTACTTTTGACTGTGGGTAAAACAATGCTTTGGAGAACGTGAATTGTTTTTCTGGTGGAGGTGGAGAAACTGCGGGTTATATACACTATCGGTTTCAAGAATAAGAGTCGGTTTGTTATTAATTTTTGTCTTTTAAAAATAAAGGAGTTCGAAGGAAAAAAATATTGAGAGCCCATAGTTTAGGATTTTCCTTGACATGATCTTTTCCACAAATGAACCTAATCAGTGGTGAAAATTAATTATAATAATGAATTTCAAAGATTGTAAATCAACACACATTAATAAAGTCACATTTTTATGAACGTAAGTATGAGTTGAAATATAAATTATTTTCAATTAGTTTGTTCATGTATTTGTCTTAACGTCCGATAAACAAAACAACTTGCATAAATTTTATTTTTCTGGAATTCTCGAAAATTTGAGATAAAAAAAAATTAAAAAGCACATACAAGACTAGTAAAAAGTACATGCAAGACTATCAAAATACCAGTTACGAATATAGATTTCTATCAGACAGATAACTATTTATGCTTCACATCTGATAAAATAAACATTTGAAAGGAAATATATAAAGAAATATTTCGCAAAGAACTAAAGGTATTAATTCTCTAGTTGATGGTAAATATTGTTAATCTGCATTGAAACTTTCAGATTTTTTTTTGCCTGGAATCATTAATCGTTGCTTTTGATCTACTGAGAATTGATCTTGATATGTACTCCTTTCTACAATCTACGTACAGCATTATCATAATTCAAGTGCCAATAATCTTTATGTGTCCTTACATTACTAGTCTTATATCGTTCAGTCTTATCTAAGGAATGATGAATTATTGCTACAAATTGAAATACTAAATCTGAATTTAAAAAAAATGATACTAGCTTTTTACATCAAACTTAACAGTTGTTTAGTGGTGATGTATGTTTCTTGCTATCAAGGAATATAAAATCTTCGTATTTCATAGTCATTTATTCAAGCGCAATAGATCTTAATTTCTCAATATTATTTCAAATGATATTTCTTATCAGAGCTTAGGGAACAAAACCATACAAAAAATAACTATCAAGTAATGATTTTTTTGTTGCGTTTAGACCATTAAGAGAGATTCTAGCCCTAAATTTTTGTGTGTTAACACGTATCTTCCGGTTGTGCATCCATCTCACCTTGTGTTACCCATTCTAATCGGAATCCTTCTCTAGAAATGGAGTGGTCAGTCACCAGTCGCACGATGGCAATGTTAGTCGTCGTTTGAATAGTACCTGGTGGTCGGCTCACACTCCCACAGTACTTGCCCAGTTGGGTTTGTTTCTCCTCTTTGTTCACTTCGAGAACCTACAAGAAGATGTTTTTGAAAGTATTTAGTAAAGAGAGTCCCCCATATTCTTTTTTGTAAAAAAATTGCGAGTTCAATACGGCTCTTTAATCCGGCATGTTCGGAATAAAACTGTGTTGGATTATCGAGTGTCATATCGTTTTAATGGTATTACCAAAAATAAAGCACCCTGTATAGGAATTTAAACAATTAAAAACAAGCATTTTTTGTGTTAACGCATATTGTGAGTTTGTGTAGATGGTATTAATATTTTATAAATTATTTAATTTTTCTGCCAACAGAACAAAAGTGTATTCAAGCAATAAACACTCATTTAATCGAATATTCTTGTCTTATTAAAACACAGCACAAAAAGGAAAATTCATACATTGCAATAATAGTTAATACAATTCCGTGAAGAGCCTTTTGAGTCACATTCAGTTACACTTATTTCTTTACCAGCACTTGAAGAGCACTTTCCAGCTTACGAGGACATTTTATTATTACTCTGGTAATATTGTGCAACCTGATGAGTAACAGAAGAAGCACTGTACTTCTTCTATTACATTTCATATTATTTCTTCTGTTACAAAGGAAAACTGACAGTTACAATGAACATTACGGAAAACTGCGAGCGCCATTTTGTCGCGAGCCGGCGGTCATGATCAACAAACTCTCGAATCCACACGAAAAGTTCTAAAAGTGAATATCTCGATTGGTGCCGGATTATAAAATGGGCCGAACAAACGAAAGTAGGATAAATGAAACGGGTTCCTGTAGATGAACATAACGAAATTTTTGGAGATCGTTCAAACCTCAAAAGATTCCATACAGGTAGATTCGAACTACGGCATTGCAGTCCCTGTCCTCCCTGCATCCCAATTGCGGAACACCATGAAACGTATGCTCGGTTATTGAGAAACGCATTTGAATTGTAAAATGGAGACGATATCGAACAAGTTAAAGCTGAATCAACATTTTAATTAACAAGAATTTATTTTTAAAAAAATATACTTTTGTACAACAGGTATAAGTAATTAAAGTTTAAATAGTGTATCTAATTTGATGTGTTCTACCAAGGGAGTTTCTGCCTGGAAATTTAGATTTATTATGGTATCCGGAAATGTTATTTAAACGTATATGCTAATTTCATTAATCATACGGAAATCTACAAATTCTTGGTGTTTTCCGAAAACTTTAAATAAGAATAAAATGTATTTTCAAGCATTTGTATAGAATGATATGACTCTGATTTCACCCATGAGAGCCTCGCGAATACTACCATGCTGAAGAAGGAGCATCCATATGAAGGAAGCGATATCCATTGGAAGCTTTTCACTGTCTTTCGATGGCAATGGAGTGGTTAGAATTAAAAGAAGCATGTAATGCTCTCTAATTGTTATCTTTAAAACGTTCATCAAATTAAGATGGGGAAAATGATTCTTAGCACAGATGCAAAATAGAATTTTGGATTTTATTTGTTAACTATAGGCATTTTTTAATGCACTTGAGAAACTAGGCCAGTATGTTCTTTGTGTTATTTGTAAGGCGTTCGATACAAAACGTGTATATATATTTTTTAATATCACTGTTTTTTTGTAACAAAAATTTCCTATGACAGGGGTTGAATATTTTGCCAAAAATAATGTCCAATCTCCAATTGTCCTGAAACAATAGGGGAAACACTCATCTAATAACATCAATATACGGTTTAACCAAAATGAAATTGAAATTAGATACATCAATCTTCATAAATGAAAATGTCGAATTATCTATCTTAGTAAGATTGTTCTCAACAATAAAATAACGTTAAGGAATGAAAATTATTTCATCGATCAAATCCCTATCATACCCTTATGGACTTCATGTTTTGCTATTTAATAAAATTATGTTTCAGAATTTAAAACAAAACGACAATAAATAATAGTTTTATAAGAACAGTTTTCTTATGATGTATAATTCTAATAATGTCAAATAAAAGAAAAAAATAGGGGAAGAAATAGTAAAAAAAATGTCTGTACATGAATGATATTAAAGAAAAAAAATTGTACTTCAAATAATAATTAAAAAAAAAGACTTTAATACTACAGGTATTAAAAATTTTCCATTAAGTTTGAAGAAAAGAGATATTAAAATTTATCGGCGTTTTTCAATAAAGAATATATAATAGAAAGTAATAATTGTTGAGATATTATAGAGGATATCACTAAATTTTTAGTTTATTACTATAATATAGGAGAAAGTAATAAGGAATGTAAAAAAATTGAGTATTGTATAAATGTAATCACAAGAATAAATCTTTCGATAGCGTTAATTTTATCATAAGATTTATTCATAGTTAACTGTTTTAAAAAGTGTAAAAATTGATTTTTGTTAATAATGTTAAAATTTAAAAAAAAATTGAATTTAATGAAAATATGAGAAGTAGATTCATAGCTATAATAGTACAAACGAATTATAGATCAATGATATGTGCAACTGTAAAGATTATAGTGAATTGATAAATGGAGGCTACCAGTATGTTATTTTTCGTATTCTAAATAATGTAAAATATAAAATTCTGAGATATATTATAAATGTATACGTTTTAGACATATTATTTCTAAGAATATTATGAATTTTGAGAAAAAATTAATGTGAAAGTATTGAGAGATACATTTTAAATGATTTGGCTATTGCATATAATATACCAATTGAATGCTTTAAAGGGTAATGCACTGAAGATCTTGTCTGTTCAGAAGCAGACCAGAGCAGGTCAGCGCACAAGGTTTAAAGACCTCATCGCCAAAATTAGAGAACACGAGGGGCAGACCAGATGAAACTTTGAACAAATCTTTAATTAAAAGGAGAACGATCTTTCAAGTGATTTTTCAGTGATTATCTGTGTACTAATTCATATTTTTATTCATATTCGTTTTTGTATTTCAGATTTTTGTCTATAACAGCAGTGAGCACAATTGCTGGCCTGGATGATTGAGCTATGTAGGAAAAATATCCACAGATGACGCTAAAACAATAGTGGGAGCACTGCGGAACAGCACTGTGAACTTCATTTGGCGAAGGAAATCAGAGTGGTAGGAAAGGAGAATTAGTATAATTTGTTAAGCGCAAGGACGCTGGAACTTTATGGTTGTGTCTTTAGCAATCGTTACTCATTTGTGTGTAGTATTTGTGCTCTTATACGTATTTGTTTACTTAAAATTCGTAATGTTTTATATCCATGCATTAAACGTTAGAAAGTTTACGAAGAGATAGTTGTCCTCTTTTTTGACGAGTAATATTGTGACTATTTACCAAGGATAATTAGACAGTATTCTGATAAACTCACCTCAATGTAATCGGCTTCGCAACTTTCGCCTCCTTCCAGAAATAGGTGAGAGAATGCAATGGATAAATTGCTGCCTTTCGGTGCTTTGATAATCCACGTGCAGTTGTGGTTATGCGGGTAGGTGTTCGGGAAATTAGGACTTTCGATTACCCCACGTCTACTCGTCAGGTTGTTGTTGCACACTGTCCTCAAGATAAAAATAGAAACCACAGATTAATTTTTAAAATATGTACTCAAGAATTAAATCTTTTGTTGTATCTTTCTTTTTTTGGACAGATAAAAAATATAGTGAAGAACCATTTTATATTTCGTTTAAAATATTCTTCCTGATGAATAGGGATAGTTAATAAAAATGCCTACTTGCAAAGCCTACATGAAATTCTGTTTAAAATGATTGATTTCTACAGATTCTCCTTCTACTTTTGGGAATTCTCGGTAAAAGAAATAAATTAAAGTTGTGTATTTTGTTTAAGTAAACCTGATTTTTATTAATGTTAATACTTATATTAACACACGGCTTGAAAGATTCATGGAATTTATTTAAGGAGCTTTTCTTAAACTTATTTAATTCTTATAACTTTTATAAAGTTTCGTTTCAAAAATAGAATATGATGTAATGGTAAAATTCATAAATCTGCTTTAATAGGAGGAATATAATGATGATGAGATTTAGCCAGGGTAAATTATTTTATTCCTTCATCGAAAATTAATAAACTTCAATCAGTTATTAAAAGGTCTAAAAGAATACAAAATCAAATTCTTAACTTTTCATTATCCTTGATAGATTAAACAAATATCAAAATGCATACGACTGTGGAGCAAAGCTGTCAAGCGTTTACTCCAAAATATATTCAGAAATAAATACTTATCAAACATGTTTTAGAGGCAGGTTCGAATCCGAAACTTATCCTCTATCAATCCCAGCGCACGCACATGAATGATCAAAGAGTTCTTTTAGCTTCCGAATTTTTCTCTCTCTCTAGTACTACTCCAACCTCCTCCTACCACTCACATTGTCTCGTTTTTATCTATTATTCACTTCACTTTTCTTTATATAGTGATGCTGAATGATATACCTCGCAAGTAGATGCTCTTCAATCAAACAGTGAGAAATGTCCAAAAGGCTTGCCGATGGGAAATAGATCATTAGCCCGTTATAAATTCTACACTTTTAAGTTATTGAAATGCAATGAATGCATTCGAAAGAATAATAAATTAGGAAGGTTCATATAATCCTTAATTTTTACCTTTCACTATGTAACAAGTAGTCATATTGAAATGATGAGGATGAGTTTGATCAAGATATATAGTACATGAATTGTATGACCGTGCAGAATTCATTCATTCGGAATACTTAAAAGTAATAGTGATTCACCTTAGTTGTCAAATCTTTGAAGAGGAATTTTGATCCAACTTGTTGTAAAATAGGACACACATGGTAAAATCCGTAATTTTCATTGCATCTGGACAAAATTGACACCCTTATTTATGAAACTAAGTTATAATGCAATTATATTAATGAATTAACTTAATTAATATAGTTAATTAACTTCTAATACTGAATTACGTAGAAAATAGTATAAAAATCCAATGTTGCGATTTACATTAAATATTAGTTTCAGAGACATTTGAAAAAATGATTCTATATACTCAACTACTGCATTGAAGATTCGTATTATTTCCCCCCTTTTTTTAACACTGAATGGCAACTTAAGACTCCGGAATATTCAATTTTTAATTCAAAATATTTCTTGAGTTCATGGAAGGAATTTCAGGCTTATGGCCTGAGAAATCTAAATCCGTAAAATTTTTGGTATGTTATAATTAACTTATTTTGTAACTGTATTAAGTAATTATGATTTTGTATTATTATATTACATTTTTCCTTTAATGATTTTGTAATAGAAAAATAATTATCTATCATTTGCTCAAAGAAAGGTTCAAAAAACGTTGTGTAGAAATTTTTTTATCGTTAAATGTTTGAGACATTCGTTTAATATTTGGTGAACAAAGATGGAAATTTCAATTCTTTTAAATGAATTGTTCTTATCGGTTCCTGCTCACTTTTAAAAAAGTGTTCTTTATCTCGTTCTTTGGATCACTTGTTCTTTATATTTTTCAAATAAGAAGTCACATGTATCCAAATAAATTTAACACTACTGATTTACACTACATATGCATATATTTGATTACTTTACACATATGAGGAAAAGGGAAGTCCTTTGAATTTTTTAAGAATTTCACATTTTGTATTAAATTAAAACTAAGCACAATATCGTTTTCTAATTTTTTCATTAGACATTTTTAGTAACATCTCGATGTGATTTTTTATGTATAAAAAAAATATTAATTTTCAGAAGTGAATTCTGATTATAAAGACTTTGAAACATTTTTATCACAAAATGTATAAATGAAAATAGTAAATAAGTAAATAATTTCCAACTTTTTTAAAAAATATCTGTTTCTGATATTAATGTATGCATAAAAAATACATTCTTACTTACAAAATTCACAAAATTATTATATAAGTATAACGTTTTATTCACATTTTCTGTATCTGCAAAATTCAAATACTATGTGCATATATTATTTTCAATTATTTCACGAAAAAAAAACAAATTAATAAAAAAATTTAGGCACAATAAATTAATAAATATTTTACTTTTATTTTCCGTTTACCTTCTTAATACACAATTATAAGAATTGAAATAGACTCATTGGAATAACCAAAATGTTTATACTATACAACACACTATGTATTTGTACAGATATGTAATAAGAATACAATAATTTTGAAATTGGTTCATAAGAATAAAATAACAATACATGTTTAAAATTATCTGGTTTAAATGTTTTTGAGTCTGATGTAAATTTCATTGCTTTTAAAATTAGTTTAATTAATCTTTCATAGTTTATAGCAAATGGATGGAGAAATAATCATAAATTTGTGAGTTAATAGCTTGTTTAACCAAAAAAAAATGATATTTATTTTACGGATGAAATATTCCATTTCTCCAGGATCTTTACATGATATAAAATAAATAATTGTTACCTAATTAAAAAAAATAGTTGCAGAGTGAAAAAAGTAATCCTTTTAAAGAACAGCATCAGTAAAAAGAGTATCCATGCGTATGTGAACGAACAGTAAGACGGAAAAAGAGCCGAAGAAGTTGACTAGATGAAATAAATAGAAATTGAAGAAAAGAACTGAAAGCACTGAGCATATAAGAATGGGAAAAGGGGGAAATGTTAGCACTTAACAAACGAAAAAGAACATAAGAGATGCATGCCGAGTCTCGTTTCGGAAATGGTGTTAAAAGTTCGGAACAGCAAAGAACAGAATTCTATAAGCAGTGTGCTCTCGTCACTTTTAGATGAACTCATTCCAAAGATTAGGTTGATCGCTTGATACATTTTCCCTGTAGATGACCTATTATTTCAACCCCCGTAACCCAGAAAATATCAAACATTATTTAATGCAACTTGAAATTTAATTTAATTTCAAGATGAGAAATCAGATACTCGGAAGAAAATCGAATTTCATGATTGGAAAAATTAATTTTTCCAGGTTTATTGAACTGTTTATGAAGATAAATTTAACTAATTGATCTATATTTCATTTCCCTTTGAACCATTAACATCGACACCAATTTTATCCAAATGCAATGAAAATCGCGATAGTTATCATGTTCCTTTTTTTAAGACAGAATTAAAAGTGTTTAGAGGCTTAGCTTACTAAAACTGCCTTTATTTTGAAACGATAAATTTTATAAAATGAATCGCATCCAGTGTAAAGTTTCATATGGATAATGAAGCATTAAATAAAGATAAAAGTTAATTTTAAATGCATTTTCGGAATTTTTTAAATTTTTAAATTTTCAAAAGTAATAATTTCAAAAATTATCATTAGAATTTCACAAAATTAAAAATACATGCTTTTATATTTTCTTCAGTGATCTTAATGAGTATGAGTTTTAAAAAAGTATGCATTAATAAAAGATTTACGGAATTTTATTGGTAACATAACCAAACACTTTTTACGAAAGCCAAATTGTTCTTATTTCGATCCATAATATGTTTATATATATATATATATATCTTACGGTAAAAGTGATTGATCCGGTGATTACGTATAATTACTGCTGAAATTCATAATCACTATGATAAATTATTGAATATTTATCACATTTACCAGTAAGTTTATAAAATCCCTAACTCATATTGAGGAATATCACATAAATTCCGATTATTTTGTAGAGTAACGACATCTTAAATTAAAAAAATAAATAAATATTTTCAAATAACATTAAAAATTTCGTTCCTAAGAATTAGAAGAACATCATGATGATGTACAATAAAACTTACTATAATATTTCAATTTAAAAATTTAAATAAAAGTTTGAAGTTTTTTTAACATTCTGTGTCCACCACAATGGCCAATTAATAAATGTCCTTCATGAATTGTGGTAAAAAGTTCTTCAAATTACTTATAAAATCTCTCATTAGGGCTATTTTTACTTAGGGAAAGATAAGTTTTTCAACATTGTCCACTTTCATTACATCGTATCTTTTTAGTCTTTGATAATCTTCCAGTTTTTTTCCCGCTACTTTTGTTTTTACTATTATTCACTTTTAGTAACTGGTTGTCATATCCTTCTCTCGTCACAAAACCGCCGTTCGCTTTCTTAGTGACCAAAACATTTAATAACTCGGAATTAAAACGCGTGTTGAGACAACAATTGTTCAATTATTCGATAATTCTTAATTTCATAGTTCTATATTTCGGCATTTTTAAATTACTATTTTGCATTTTATTTTAATAATTGTATTTATATTTGTATAATTATAAATATTACTTTACTGTTAACTTTTGAAAATTATTAATATTTATAATACTTGTAAATCTGGCAATAACAACTTTGCAACATTTGCGCTTTGCCGGATTGGCAACAGTCAGAATGTTGACAGAGCTTACTTGCAACGTTTCTATCGTAGTGGCAATTAAGCCTAACTAATAAACGTGTTCAACTAAATTTGTGCAAGCTTTCTGTATTTTTCAATGATAAAGGACTAAACATTCCTTACAAACTGGTGATCCGATTCAATAGTGAACATCAACCATAGTATTATAATGTTTGGCGAAAACAACCGAAGAAGAATATCGAAACGAACGCCGTCAGTATAAAAAATACCGAGCAATACGTAACGAAGTACAAG